>LT727993.1:133984-207633 GCA_900157175.1 Oithona nana
GAAGTTGAAATTTTTCACAAGATTTTGTTATCAATGTCTTTGTGTAGGATCTAAAAAATATTCTGCAATAAAAAAGTTTTTCAAATTGATATCTCGACTTTTATTGTCCAGGTTATGACTCTGTATACAATTTCAACTTTTTTATCATTTCAAGAGCCGCCAAATACTTGAGTATGCGCTAATAAAGTACAATTGTTGTCCCTGCTGCTGCTACTCCAGCAGTGGTGTCATCTGTCGATGTCATTTGTGACCACAATGGAGCTAAATGTCCACATGATACCATTTGATTTTTGCGGTTCATCAAGCTGAATTTCAAGTAGGGAGAATCATTGATACTTTACCCTTGCTGATCGAATTTTACACTGTAATTTTGCTCATTCAATCGAATTCGATTTCATTTTCTGATACTCTCCGGGTGGCATCAAAAGAGCTGAAAACCATAATTTCCGCCATTAAATTCTTTTCAATTCCAAAGGCGTGGTTGGTGATGTTGTGTCTGAGTAGTAGTAGAAGTTCTTTTGGCAAAAATCAACCGCTTCGTCGTCTGTCTCGTCGATAAGCAAATTGAAGGCAAACATATGGGGTGTGTCTGCAAAAATGCAACAAAATCCCACGGTCAAGCCTTTAGAAAAAGTAAGAAGTGTGAAAAAAATACCATAAATCCGTCAATGAAGTGTTTCTCCCCCTATAAACTCCTAAATAGCTCGCGGTTTCCCATGAGGATCTTCAAAAGAATATTTTCTAAAATTGAGAAGGCTATTCAACAAGAATCGGGCTACTTAGGGACTTGCTTGTGGTAGTGCAATGATCCAAAATGACCCTTTGACGCTCTCACGCCTTTTTTTGCATTTGGACTTTGATTTGATCAAATATCTCAACTGTAGAAAATGTATCTACTCAAAATAGTTTTTGAAAAATACTTTTGGCACGCGAGATTCTTTTGTTGAAAATAGGTGTTAATGCCTACTTGAAAACGCAATGGTTCGTAATATAATACTGATTGAATATTCAATTTCTACTACACTTCAATATTTACAGAATGGAAAAAACGTAGGGTTCAATCTCATTGATTGGAGTGATTCGGCTCATTACTTGCTAAATTACGAGCCTCATTTTTCCCTTTATTTGACAAATCGAGGGGCGTACAAAACACGACGTGGAGCAGGAAAGACAGGCTTTGACATCATCATCAGATTTTTTTGGGCAATTTGTGACGCTGGTTTCTGTCACATTTTTTACCATTAGACCCTAGGGCAGCAAAAATCTCTAAAGTGTATCGCTGCTGATGATAGAAAGAGAGTAGAACTTGTTGTGAGATTGCAGTAAACAGGTTCAGGTGGCGTGAAATCAGATTAATGGTTTTGTCCCCAAAAAGTGGGATATTTGACAAGTAGCCCTCTTTTCGGATCAGAGATTTGAATGATAAGGCTTCATTCGCGCATTTTTTGCTATCCTAACGCTCGATTGCAGATTCTGCAAACGACGTTTTTTTTGGGAAAAAAAAAATCGTTGAACATGTAGTAGCTTTACCCAAATCTAAGGTTTTTTCATGTGGTTTGTATTTTGTTTTCGTTCTTTTTTATTGAGCAGATGGTTGATCTGTATCGGATTTATGCAGAAAGTCAATCGCTAGCTCAAATCCTTTTTTAGGATTCTCTATCACAATATATACCAAACAAGGAAATAAAATACATAAAGTACATGCATCAGTATAAATATCAAATGCAGATTTCACGGTGCGAAAGTGAGAATTTTTATTGCGGAAAATTAGCATCAGATTTGCTTTGAATTTGTTCAGTAGTCAAATATTGACAGAAGCAGCGTCGAAATTCATGGTTTGTTAAACTTCATTTTTTTCTCTGACATGTCAGTATGTATTTTATATCTGTAGGGAAAATCTGTACAATTAGCGAAAAATTCTAGCTTTCAAAAAAGTAAATGGGGAAATGCATGGGAAAATCTAAAATGCCACTTGGCTGACCCCGTTCATCCTATTTTTGTAGTATCAGCAGGACAATTTTTATCAGATCCCTATCTTCACTATACTCGTTTCATGTGAAACAGACTTCAAAACTGGTATGTAACAGTGGAACGAAATTGCAAATACAAAATTGGTTTAACTGGAGTTGAAGCAATTCATCAAGAGAAATGTGATGTCATGTTATCTCTCTTCACGGTGCTGCCAATCTAATTGAATTATCAGCAGAGAAGACATATGAACAGTATTTGTCAATGCCTAAAAATTCTACAAAAGGACTCTTTTACATTTGTCAGTTCAGACACGGAAAACTTTTACATCTCTGAAAATGTTTCTGTGTCTTTTGTCTCTCGTCTCATATTACAGGATAAACATAGAAAATGGATGAAAAAATTCCCCAACTAATTATGAACATCTGTGGGTCTTATGTCTCTTTAGTTCACCCAAAGTCATAAAATCCGCTGAAAGAAATGCTACACTTTTATGATAGCGCGGCCGGCAAGAATTATCATCTTGAATTTCTTTTGAGGAGACAAAACTCTGGAATGACGATTGTTTTACGACCCCCAACGCGGATAATCTAAAAGGCTTTAGTAAAAGTTACTTTGCTACGCTCTAATGATTTGTGGTAAATGAGAATTTCTTTTGAGGAGACAAAACTCTGGAATGACGATTGTTTTACGACTCCCAACGCGGATAATCTAAAAGGCTTTAGTAAAAGTTACTTTACTACGCTCTAATGATTTGTGGTAAATGAGTTGCAAAATGAAAGTGAAAAAGACAAATGGATATGGGAAGGAGCAGAGCTGGATCATCTACTTTTTTACGCTGATTGTGTAGGAGTGTTTTTTTCGTCTCCAGATGGTAGTAAATCCAGACATTGACAAAAGAGCTTCCAAGCTCTTCCAATCTATTCAGTCATTAACTCTGGCAACAGAGATCAAATTACGACTCATTTTGCATTTGCTACATGGTTATTACATCCACGAGAATCCCTTTTGAGCGCTGCAACACAGTGTTCGAAAATCACCAAAAATGTCTCATTTGTTGATTCTAATGTTGAACTTTGGCGCGAAAATTCAAAGATTTTAGGAGCTCGCAATGTTGTAAAATAAGACTTTTTCAGTGATTTTCAAACACTGTGATGCACTAATCTAATTGAGTCCGGAACAGATGATTGATCATTCACTAAAAATTCTTCAGTTTCTGAGCTAAAAAGCAAATCATTTCCTTTGACGTTGCTCCTGGCGGGTTGACATGAGGGGTTGAAACAAAACCTCATGGGAGGTAAGCAAATATAATGAGGGGTTCCTGAGCAGAAGCAGAAGCAAAATTGAATTTTCGACATCATTCATCACTAAATATGAATCCTTATGCAAAGCAGGTGACGTAGTCAAAAAAGTTTAATAATTCCCTCCCTCTTCCCTTGTTCTACCCTTTGACATGCAAAATCATCATTTGTTATTCTTTGACCTGACATTCTAAAAACAAACGTAACTGCGCTCTTTAGTAACCAAAAGTTAAGCGCCATCGAACCAGAAACCTTTGCTTTGCATATGCAAAAATATGGTAGCAGTCAAAAGGTCCCCCATAAAGCATGTAATCCAATTTATCCTTGTAATTCTGTGTGAAGCCACAACATAATGTTGCCGCTGGCGCCGCCGCTGGATGGTGCTTATGCATATGAAGTGTCAAAAAGTGCCATTGGCTGCTAATGACTACCCACTTGTCATCTAGTGACCCGCTGTCTTTTAAGGACATTTAACACCAGGATCATTATTCATTTGATGAAAAATGATTGCAGTGCAAAGAAAAAGTTATAAAATGAGACTCTTTTGGGTGATTTTTAAATACTGCACAGTCAGAACCAGTAAAAACACATGTGAATTTGCGCGCCAAACATCAACTATAGAAATTATGTGCATGACAGAATTAATTGTAATGTAAAATCCATGAGTAAATACGCTTAGATTCATCAGAACAATCCTAGTTTGTAAAATGTAATGAGTAAAGCCAAATGAATTTGTAATTTTTTTAGCTTATGCGTGGCACATGTCAAGAAGTCCCCAGCCCAGTTTTTTGCTCAAACTGACGAACAGCGAATGTCATTTGTCATCCCTGCCCACCAGGAACAAATATTGAGCAATTTTCCGCCTTTCCATCTGTAAAGCAAAAATTCTTAATGGATGCAAAAGCTGCTCGGGCGTAATAGTAGGTCATTTGCCCCCCTATGTTCTCCAACCATTTTTATCCTGGGCTTCATCATGACGAAGACACGCTATCCACGCACTAATAAGATTAACTTTTCGTGAATTTTGCCATGCTGCAATTTTTCATTTCAAAAGAAAGTGTTTTTTCAAGGGGGAATTTCTGCTTTTTGAAGCAGCACAGTTGGCTGGACAATTGAATAGACTCCCCTTTTCGCTCCCCTTTTGTGTATTTTTGCCAGATTAAAGGAGAAATTGTCACTTGAAAAATGCGCAGATTGATGGGTAGTCATTTTTGAATTCTTTGTGCGTCATGCGTTTCGGACATCATCGCATTTTCGAGTCCATTTTTCAGCTTTCACTTTTTCACTTCTGGGGTTGTTCTGCAGCAGTGTATCAAAGAGTACACCACGTGTTTTTATGGTTAAAAATCTAGATGACGCAAGCAAAAAAATTCTGGAACAATGAATGGCGAGCGCGGAGAGAGGTGCCATATTTGATATTCATTGACTAGGGTATGCATCATTGGTTCCAATTTTTTCTACATCCTCAGATTGATATCATCAGTGCATGATGCAGGTTCCTAGCTCTAATCCCTCTGGACAGCATCTGTTATCTTTAGTGAAAAAGACCACGTGGTCCAGTCCGAGACCAGTGACCTGATTAAATGTACTTTAGTAGCGCTAAAGAAAACACATGTTTTGCATGTTGAGATCTTTCAGCTTCATTTAACATTCTAACCATGCAACATGACCGACAAAAAAATGGTTTTAGACCTTCTGTCATTCGAAAGCTTTTGACACCTCTGAATATAACATAAACTTTTATTTTCATTTTGATGTTTCAACTCTTTCTTTTTGAAAGCACCTTATTTGTATTCCTGTTGAGTGTTGTGATAAAAGTGAGCATCCACTCGCTTTTTATTTGATTAGGGAAGTGTGTTGTCGTGGTTTTGAGAAGATGAGTAACGAGCATAAAAAAGTTTGCCAATGTAATTAAGCTGAAAATCTGATGAGGAGAGGAGGATGAAAAAATGGTTTACCAGCATCCCAACTACATTTGCATCTCTTGAATATTCATGTCATGCACGCAACCAAACACAACAGGAATGAAAGGGGTAAGATTACAAAAAGTTTGACAAACTTCACTGCTTTTTAAAACTGTCTCAATTTTGTTTTTGTACTTCTTCTAAGGTGGCAAAGGAATTTTCCAATTTAAATGCATTAAAGCTGTTTTTTCTTCCTTCCCCTCAACTTCATTCTCATGACACATCAGACAACAACTGTTGATTAGGACCTTTGTGAGCATTGGGCCATGAAAGCTTCTTAGTATCCCAGATCACGCCATGGCACATCTGTGTCATTTGGCCCTCTTTGACAATCCATCTTCTATCCACATTAATGCAATTTTCTAACCATGAAATCATCCCCAAAAGCAATTTTATTTACTTTTGATTCTTGGATTTTTCAAATTGAATTTGACCAATTTTACACCCAAGAATTGCTTGATGAAAATTGAAAATGTTTGAATCAGCTTGAAGCTACTTGAATTGGTTGTTCCACAGCTCATCAGGATTTCCTTTGAGTCTTTTGTGCTTTGACAGTTTTTGGCTGCTTCCAGACAGGATATTTAGGGGGCGGGATAAGCCTGGAAACCGCATTTGTAGCTTCTTTGGAATTTCTCATGAGGAGCACACATAGAGAAATGTGCAGGTGCTAGAAAAAGACTAGACTCTCTGCATATTTTGGTCTGCTAGATATTTGACTACTGAAGTCAGTAGTACTCAGTCAGAGAGCAAGAAAATAAAGCAATTTTTGCACACTTTTATGTCGTCAGCATCTGCGAGGACTACCGTAAATCAACCCGACAGTTGTTGCCCATCGGGCATAATGGACATTCTTCCCTATAACTGTTGCGAAATGGCTTTTTGCTACCCCTCTTCTGCTCTTGCAATTCGCAAAAAAGAGCACCACCCGGATTTTTGCAAAACGACGTGAATAATGTCGGTAAAACGTGTTACAGTAGCCTGTAATTATTTGCAGTAGTAGTAGTTCCCAAGGGACGATATATTCCACCCTACAAATTACCGAAATGAGTAATTTTTCAATTATTGCATGAAAACTTAGTAGACGATGTGCGTAGAATTGAACTTGCATGGAATATCTAGTGAACCAATTATCCTACTCAAACTAACTATTGGTGCACTAATTTAACCCTTAAGTTTGAAAACTGTAATGCGACTGAGCTTGCATGAATTGAACTTGAAGTGGTTCTACAAGTGGCAAAGCTGATGATGATTTCTTGTTTAGAGATTTTTCCAAATATAACCAAACTCGCAAAATTTCGCCCACACCCCTCTCGACAAAAATTCCGGGTTTATCAACCCTCTTAAAACCGTGGTCAAGACACGTATCCCCATTTCAGAAATGCTAGGTCAAGACACCTATCCCCATTTCAGAAATGTTAGGTCAAGATATACCCTTCAGAGTGTCAACCCTCCCCTCACAAAACCCAGGTGATATTTTTGAAACTCAAACTCTGGCTACCGATGCAATGCTGGAAAAATATTTGGTCTTTCGATCTGTACTGAATTTGTGCGCAGCGCGAGATATTTTCCATTTTTTTTTTTTTTCATTTTTTGCATGAATTATATGGCTATAAAATTACCGAAATGAGTAATTTTTCAATTATTGCATGAAAACTTAGTATACAATGTGCGTAGAATTGAACTTGCGTGGAATATCTAGTGAACCAATTATCCTACTCAAACTAACTATTGGTGCACTATTTTAACCCTTTTAAGTTTGAAAACTGTAATGCGACTAAGCTTGCATGAAGTGAGCTTGAAGTGGTTCTACAAGTGGCAAAGCTGATGATGATTTCTTGTTTAGGGATTTTTCCAAATATAACCAAATGTTCGGTTTCATAAGTTTTTTTTTTTTATTATTTGCTTGAATTATATGGTTATCGGAGCGTTAGTCAGAGCGCAACTACCGCTCCAGCGCTCCGGCCTTTTTCGGAGCGCTGCTCCGGGTAGCGCTACAGCTCAATTTGCGGAGCGCAGCGCTCCAATACTCTGATGGCTTTCATTTTTAATTGCATTCGTGTCTTGTATGTATTTATGCGTCCTCTAAGATAATTTGCAGAACACTTCTGAAACTCGAATAAAGTCGTAGATGAGCGTGTATTGAAACAAAACAGCGTAAAGTTATTTCTGAAATTGGCACAGATATAGGACTGCAACTAGCGATTTACTGCATTGTTAACACCAGCCAGTTGCTAGATTTCCATTGCCATCACTGATTTCATCCACATGACCCATTGATCTTTCAACAAGATCTTTTGTAAGCTCGGCAAATTGGACCTTCATGGATTCAAATATCTGGGGAAAATTATCTTGCAAGTCCATTGTTTCTGACGGATCATCCAAGACATTGAATAGCGCTTCTGGGCCACCTTGCATTGCAGCTAAGGCAAGATCAACTTTAGTTTCAATATAACTTAAACTTGCCGCTAGAGGGCGTCTATTCAAAAACATCACCTAGTGTACAAAACTTTTTTGGAGTGCATCAAGAGTTCAACTTTACCTATAACGTATTTCCATCCTTCTTCTATTTGAAAAGCTCCACGTAATTCGTTGTGGTTTGTCAGGGATGCATAATCGATTTCATTCACCACCATTTTCCTAAAAGCAACAAAATGGCTCATTTCACTTTTCACGCCAAACACTGTGTAGATTTTACCTTGGAGCCAGTTCAGGTTTGCCTTCAAAAAGAGCTTCGTATTGGTCAATTCCATCAATGTCATCATTTTCAAAGTCATCCTCAAAATTGGCCATTTGTAAGATTGTTGGGTACCAATCTGAGATATGTAACATGTTTTTGTAGATTCTCCTGCAAGGTAAACATCATAATAGATGACTGATGAGGTGTTTTACTTTCTAGGTTGGCAGTATTTTCGGGAAAATATTTAGGTCCCGTCCCACCCCATTACATACTAACCCAGGATTTTCAACCAAACTTGGGGAATGGACGAATGCAGGGACTCTCACTCCACCTTCATAGTAGCTTCCTTTGTATCCACTCAATGGATAATTGGAACCAGCACCACCACCAGCACCCTTGCCAGGAGCACCATTGTCACTCGAAAAGATAATCACTGAATTGTCATACATTCCAGAGTCCTTCAATGACTTGACCAAGTCTCCTATGACTTCATCCATGGCTGTAACCATGCCTAAAAGTAGATGTTGTTAAGGGAGAGTTAGATGACTATCTCAAACCTTTCTCAGACTGACAAAAAATTGAACAAATGTTGTGTTTGTCAAGTAGGGAAAAAAATCAATAAATAGCTCATTAGATAATGACAAAAAGTTCCATTTTATTGCCACTAGCACACAACTAATCAAACTTTTTAAAGTGCAGTGTATTTATACATAATCTATCTTTTACATTGAACAAATTGGTAATAATCGTCTTTTTTACCTTTTTACAAGTATAATTTGTCAACCTTGTCAGTTGTCAATAATGGTCCTGTACTAAGCTAGGTCTTTAGTTTGGTTTCCAATATGAAGAAACCAAGCAGTATTCAAGTAGTAAATGTTCTTTTATTCTTAGCCTTATTTGCCTTATTTGTCTTATTTTCAGTACTTTATTTCTTCAAAGAGACTACTGAATTGGACAAGTTTAGCCTGCCTGTCCTAGTTATTTGCTTTGAACCAAAATACAAACCCTCAATTTATGGAAATAAAAAAAAATTGAACAAATGCTGTATTTAAAAGTATAAAGCCATGAAAAGTACAAAAGGTGTCTGAAACCTATGAAAACAACTCTTTACAAAGACGAATCACAAGCCTTTGAAAAGGCTATGGTTCAAAATGTGGCACTGTTGAATTGGTATTCACTTATTCATCAGATGAAATCAAAATTGAAGAAGAAACTTTGATGATTCTGTTGGCGGATCATTGGGATTGTTCTTAGGATTCTCTTGCTTTACATGTTTGTCTTGTTGTAGACAAAAAGTCTTTGGAATGTGTGATAAGTTCAAGCAATGAAATATCTAGAATTTGGACCCTAGTATCCAATCCACGTAGTAATGCTTTATGAGATAGTACAATGGGGCGAAGTGTACAAAAGTAGAGAGTGGTCTCCTCGCTCGCTTCGCTCGCTCTACAACTTACCTAAAAGTGATCTGCGGTTTTCCTCTAAATCCTCTGGATACATATTGATGTATTTCTGAAATCATGACTGAAATTATGATTCATGATTGACATCATAAATTTTGAAATTCTGACCTGAGGAACTTGTAAAGGTAAATGAGGTGTTTGCATTGCAGCATAGATAAACAAAGGGTCTTTTTGGTCATGATTGGCAATGATCTCTTGGATCCTGCCATTGTATAAATCCATGGAATATTCTTTGTTGTCATAAAAGACATCTTGGTTCAAGTGAAAATCTCGCAAATCCTCCATGGAATACAAGTCTGTTTTGTTGTAATAATCCTAATCAATGAAAAATTCATGACAGAAAAAAGGAACCTTGCATGAAAACTTACAATTCCACCACCCCAGTATCCAAAAGCTGAATAAAATCCTCTACTTTGAGGCAAATATTCTTCTTTGCAGAAGCCAACATGCCATCTGAAAGTATTATTCAGTGTTTGAAAACCTCCCAAAAAGTCTCATTTGAATTTTAACTCAATGTTTTTTTCAAAGCTTACTTTCCAACAAGATGAGTTTGGTATCCTTGGGATTGTAGATGTTGTGGAAACAGAGTTTTAGTCAAAGGTATTCCTCTAGGCTGATTGTTCCCAATTGGAGATCCCTTTGAAAGAATTTAAGTTTGAAACCAAATAAATTAGACTTGTTAGAATACTGACTTGCATTCCAATCTTGTAGGGATAGGTTCCACTCAAAAGTGCAGTTCTAGAAGGTGTGCAGACTGGTTGGACATAATTTCGGTCCAAAATGACTCCATTGGCTGCTAAATCATTGATGTTAGGAGTGATGACTTCAGGGTTGTTGTATCCAATATCATTGAATCCAAGATCATCAGCCAAAATGAAGATGATGTTGGGCTTGTCTTGAGCAATTGAAGTTGCGAGGAAACAGAAAAGAATCAAACCCACAGGTGACATTATGCAAATGAGTGTCAATCTTATCAATTGTCATATGTCAGTTGGACATTTGAACTCATGTCACATAATCTTATTTATTCCTTACGTCATAAGTTATCAGTGACAATCAAACTTGAATTGGCAGCAATTGAATCTTTTGGAGCATGGGCAATAACATAATTTCAGATATATATGTAACCAAGTAAGTATGGTATGAAAATAAATAAAATCTTGGTTCATACGAGCCCACTTTACAGTGACGTACAAATTGTCTAAAAATCGAGCAACATATAAAAAATGTATTCAAATTGATTGCTTGCATCCAGCCCAAATCAAATCCTGCCAGAAATGAAACTACCAAAAGGCAAAACTGAACCCTGTACTGTCATATAGATAAATGAATTCCACCAAAGCAATACTTCTTTATTTCTATATTACGTATATTACAATGTAGGTGATTCACGATATTCAATGCTCACTGCTCAGTAATGGTTACGTTGCTCAGTATAACAAAGAATACCCCTACGCAGACCTACCAAAGAATCCCGGACGACCCCTGTACTAAGTGTCAGTAGTTTTAACATCGCCAAACAGAGTATTGCAGAGCGGCACCCAATGAGCGGCTTGATACTCTGTCGCCAAAATCTTACTAAGTTGAACTTTAAATGTATTGCTGGAATAAAACTACGTATGTTAAACGAAGGGTAACTGTTAACTCCCTAGATTTTCCTTCTAATAAACTTTGGGTGACTAATGAAATTGCGCACGCATTAGCAGTAAAATCTTTACGTTCCATTCAGTGACTATTACGAGAGCATGAGTCAAAGCTCTGACCTCTCGCCCTTTGACTCAAAGGACCGGTCAAGACCTTTTATGTTAGCATCTCGTAAAGTGTCTCCCTCTATCCGTGAGAAGTGTTAAGCGCGTCAGTGCTGCACCCTATCCAATATTTGACACATGTTTGAAACGCGTTGGAGTTTGGCGTCTTTTTTCCATTTTGGCGTCCCCCTCCAGACTCAACTCATGGGATGACGCACACTTTAGAGTTCTCAACCCGCTACGAGGGGGCGCTTGTAAAACAAAAGCTTTCTCTTGCTGCAGCAGTAGCAGTGGAGCGAAAGGGAAAGCATCATCAGCGCACTCTATAATTCTGGCGTCTCTCCCGCCTTCAGTTCCCCCACTAAACCAGACTGATGCTTCCAAAAAAGAAAGCGTCATTTAAAGATGGCCGTGGAGAGCTAATCTAATATTGAAAAAAATCAAGCGACGCTAGCGCCATCTATACAAAAGTCCTTGGAAAGCCTTTGTGAATGAAAGAAGTCCCTTGAGCAGTAGCAAAAACATGTAGTGTCACAACTCTTTATCTACATTCTTTTCACAGTGTTAGAAAGTCATAAAAAATGTCTCATTTGAATTTTCACGCCAGAATATGATTTCTTCTAGGTCCTTTGATATGAGACCGAAGAATGAAACTCGTTTCGCTCGTAATGTTGAAAAATGAGACTTTTTTGGATGATTTTTGAACATTGCTTCTATAATATTCCCTACTTTTTGTGGAAATAAAGATCCAAATATTTTGCGGGAAAATACCTTACACGTGTACTTGCGTAAAATTAGTAATCTCTTGGTTTTTTAAGCTTTGTTCCCTTTGGCCAAATAGCGATGATTATAGCCCAATTCTACTAATCTTTCAATTGTGATGAGGTTGGGAAAAAAGGGTTGCAGTAGTTGCTAATCTTTTTGCTGCCTTTCAATGATCGTAACTCGTCCACATTCATTGCCGCCGCAATGAGCATTGGTTTTTATGATGTGTGCATAGTGGCTTTGATATGAAAAATAGATCCCACTTTACGATTGTTTGTTTTTGCAGTAGGGATGACCAAAGGGAAGAGCTTCAAGCCTGGGAAAGCTCTGGGCTAAGATAAACATCATTAAATGGTTCCAATTAGAATTTTGCAAAAGGCTGCATTTACTTTGTCAACTCACTTCCTATTTCCCACACCGCAATTGATTAGAATTAACCCTTTTGAAATTAACGCTTATTTTGTAAGGCTAGGACGGCGCGGCAGGTGTGATGCGGTTTTTTCTTGTACACTCATCCATTTGTTCCTATATCAATTAGAAAGCCACATGATTTGCAATATCGTTCTCTAATTTTAGAAACTTTTTCACAGAGGACCCAGAACGACTCATACGACCCACTGTAGTAAAAAGGCAGGGCTAAAATATAATATCGAAGCCGTTTATAGTGATTTTTACTGAAAAGAAAGAGTGAGCTAGTAGTTGATGCTTGAGTAACGTAATATAGCATCACCAGCTAAGGCCTCTATGCTTTTGAGGCTTCTTACAACTATCATCATCATTTCCCTTTGTTCGAAAGATTTGCGCAAATGATCACAACGCTTAAACACAGGTTTGGAATTATCTGTGCTCGAATTTTTATTTGATTTTAAAACACTGGAATTTTTCTTTTGTCTCTCTTTTTTTTTTAAATTTTGCTAAGTTATGTACACAGTTCATCTGCAAGAGAGTTGCTTATAGGAATAGCAACGTGTCTATCACGATCGACTTTGACATTTGATGCTGAAGGCTTGAATCCGCATGTGTCTGGTGTAGATCCTGAGCATTTCAGCTCCAAGATTTCTCCATTGTTTTTTCTACCATCACCACCAGTGATGTATACTTCTGTAAAGTTTTCCAAGGCAACCATGCGATGATTATTTAGGTAATATGGTAAATCAAGACCTGAAAACAAAAACAATTTTGTGACTTATGAAACATAAAAAATGAAAAACACAAACCTGATTTCCATCCTTCACCCAAATTGTGTAAATCCAAGTATTCTGTTGTCTGCAGGTGATTGTATCCTGACCCTAGGTGGCTACCATCTCCGTTGCCCCCTGTTACCCAAATGATCGGTTTGTCTCCAAGCATCATGTGAACACAACCATGACTTGTTCTTGGTTCAAGCATACTTGGTCCATCACTCCAATGTTGAGAAGTTAGGTCAAAGATAAAGGTTTTTGAGCTTTTATCCATTCTATTGCCATTGAAAACTGAGCCTCCAGTAACCATGTAGTGGGTGGTATTCAACAATACCATACAATGTCCACTAATCCCAATGGGTAGGTCTTCAATGGACTCAGAAGAAGACACATCTATCAAGACTGATGACCGGGAACTGGAACTGGGACTTCCTCCGCTCAAAAGTAACTTTTTATTAATCACTACATTGCCAACTCCCATGTTGGATCGCCCTCTATCCATTGAACCACTTTCCTTCCATTGCCTGCTTACTAACATGAAGCACTGTCGAACATCTCTGAATAATTCCAATCCACCGTATCCACCACAAATTAAGGGAATATTTCCCTCAACAAGCCCTCCAACACCATAACCCTTTTCAATTGGGTAGTCTGGGAAATTGTCACAAACAAAATCAGCATTCTTGGGATCAATTATTCTGGTCTTGAGGCCAATTTTAGATGGATATTTACCAAATCCTGTGGCAATTAGGATTTTATTATGGTTCGATTCAAGAGGTTGTTTTGGTATGGAAGCATGTAATAGTGATTCAAACCATTTCCATTGGAACAATTCTAAGAAAGCCTGGCCCCAGTTTAGAAGAGTGGATCCTGCACCATCTGTAGCAATGGTTTCAATAGGCTGAGATGATACAATAACCCACAGATTGAAGACAAGCAAAAATCGCAATATTTTGAGTTTGTCCATGGCTTTCTTGAAAAGTCTTGAAGGAAAGCTTCCCAAAAAGCAACTGTGGCCACTTTTGTCCTTTATAATCCTTGTAGTCTAGACAGATTTTTTTTGCTCACGTTTGCAAAACGATGAGCTTTCCCTTGTACCCATTAGAGTTAGGCCAAACAAAAACGTTCCAAATTTTTCTCTTGTCTAAAGAGTTGTTAGAAACATGAGTAGCGCGACTGATCATCCAAGTTGCAGTTTTTGGGAGTAGTTGCATGCATGGCACGTGTGCAGCTATTCAGCGCATGTCATAGTTTTGAAGGGAGACCTGACATTTCTCCACAAAAATACTAGTTGTGACATTCGAAACCCTCCCCAAAATAATCTGACAAAGAGAGCATAACGACTTCCCCCTCATCTACTGCTCTGTGATAACAATCCTGCAGAAAATCAATCATTTTTACCACTGCCTAAATCAACTATTGAAAAAAGAGAGCAGCATCAAGAACATATGAAAATTCATTACTCAATTGAACTAACCATCATGACGATCCTTGACAGGTGTCTCCCTCCCCAAAAAGGGAGCTATAAAAACTCTGGCGCAGAAATTGAGTCTTGACATCATCAGAACTCTGACAATTGTCGTGGATATTCAGCAAAAAATGCTTTTTAACTCTCTTTTTTATGACCTTCGAATAGAGGCCTAATTGAATTGAATTGAAAATTGCCTGGCAAAATTCTATTCAAGAAATGAAAAAATAAATTGGAAAATTGACCCAGCGGAAATTACTCTAAGTAGTTCAAAGACCTGAAGAAATGAAACTGTGAGAAAATTGGGAGAAAAATGAGGACTGCTGCTTTGGTGCTTTGCATGAGGTCTTCATTAGTTGACAGTTCCACTGAAATCTTTCGTGGTCAACATGAACCCTGCTGTTTTATCACCGTTTTTCTCCCAAGGCACCTTTTTGAGGCAGGTGTCTTCACATCTTTTTTTTCCCGAAGCAACAAAAAAAGGACATTTTAACCTAACAAGGGAACAAAAAAGTGGCAACATCTTTCAGGAAATTACATGTCCTGAGATTTTTTTTTCGTTGCCAAAAAACCTCACAATTTTTTGTGTCCACTTCCCCAAATCCCCTACCTCACGGAATACATCAAAATTGTTTCTTACTTCCTGAGTTAGAAAGCCATCATTCATATTTGAGAGAGAGGATGTTTTCAAATGGTGATTTCACAGCATAGAGTACATTTTTAATTGCTTCACACTTGCCAATTATGGAAATGTTAGTTGTCATACTCGTTCCCATAACCCTCTAGGGGTCTGGGTAAAAGCCATCATCATCATTGGAGAGTACTTATGAGTTGCTGTGTCAGAACAGTGAGGGATTAGACTCACTTCAGTAAAGCAAGCATCATCGTGTCACGGCTTTCGCGCCCTAGAAGTGTAGAAAAGCAGTGCAATGACAATAGTAAAATCGGTCGTGCGTAATTTCAAAAGCCGATGACTCGAAGAGATGTTCCCACCAGTGAAGTACTTCATGTCAAAATTATTGATTACTCTGCATTCAAATGAACTCCAAAGGTTTTCGACCCCTTTGGCTACGATGACGACAAAAAAATCCTTGTGCTCAATTTGTAGTAGCATCATCCGCATTTTACCCTAGGGGGAGAGATACTCCAATTGAATTTATTTGGTGGTCGTCCATTGTAGTTTAGCCCATCCGTCAACTTCGGAGTTGGTCATAAAGCATCCGCGTTCAATTGTTACTAGCGCGTGTGTGGATCTCCCTCTTCAGATCTTCTCTCTTCGTTTTGTGAGTTGGGAGTTTACACCCCATGATTTAGGTGACAGCATCTATCCTCAAATTCTTTTTTGTTCTGCCCACTGCTGCGACTCTTAACTTCAGCCAAAACACATCCGGACACAGTGTTTGAACCTCTTTGAAAAAGTCTTATTTCGGCGATATAAACGGAATAAATCCATATAAGACATTTTTGGTGATTTTCAAACATTGTGCAAGAGTTTCTAAAATTGAAATTAATTCAAATGAAGTATCTTTTCATGGTCTATTTTGAACCTAAGCAGAACTTCCTTCCTTTGAGAGTCAATTAAAATTCAATTTTGACTGGTACTAAAATGTAATTTTGGATGTCTGAAAAAAAAGAAGGATACATTCTGGGTCTAAATAGGTCCATTTCTGGTCATTTATTCAATCAGTAGTCCCATTTCACGAATGAGGGGACTCTAGCAGACAGCTAAGATTACTCTTACTGCTCTCTTTTGATTACCATCTACATCTGTTCGTGGAGTTTTTTGCCCGGTAATGACCCAACCCATTCCTCCAATTGTTGTTACTATTGTCATCGTGATAAGAGTGATTCTTGTGGTGGCCATAAATCAGGCACACGACTTGTTATGGATACACATTTCCGCCGCGTTTGGATCATCATTTCAACAGCTGCTGCTGCTCTCGCCAAGCACAAAAAATCTTGTTAGACATTCGGACATGAGTTGATGACAAAAAATTCCGCAAAATTAGAGTCAAGTCCAGTCAACTACAGCCATTCATTTGCTGCTTCAATGGACTTGGAATTTTTGTGTTTTACGCAAAGCCGCATGTGTTTGACATTGGATTTTTGCCCCCATTAACTTCTATGCTACTATAGAAATTTTTTTGATGCCATTTCCGCTCGGCTAGCACGCGCCGTCAAACCTCACTTTTTAAAGGTCTTTTTTGCCTATGAAAATCGGGCAATTAGCATAACAGTTTAGCAGCTGTTATTGAAAGAAACCTAAAGGGCAAATGGGTTCATTCAAAATCGTTCAACGATTGACAGATGCAGACATGACCCGTGCCCCTCGGGTGTTGAAACAAGACTGAAAACTTTTGCAGCGATGCTTTCGTAGTATTTTTTTCACCGCAAAAAGACTAAAAATGAACTCTACTATGATTGTTTGATAAAACATAGAAAACAATTTGATAAAATGTTTGAGTTATAAAAGCATTGGGAGTGATTTCGTGTTTTTGACGATAAAACATAGAAAACGAGGCTTATAAAACAATTTGATAATATTTTTGAGTTAACAAGCATTGGAACTTGGAAGTGATTTCGTGTTGTTTTGACGAAGTGAATCTAATTGAGCATCGACTGCATCTTCGTCTCTCTTATTCTTTGGTTAGATTCCAATTTCTACTTGAAGTTCTAAAAAAATAATTTCTAGAATCGCTTGACGATCGCGCGTTTATGGGTAAATCTTTAGCACTACTAATGGCAGTTTAAACATCAAACTCTTTTTTGCGGCTTTCTAATGGTTATTTGCTCACCGTATTTTATGAGCAATGTAACGCTTATTGATAGACCATCAATGCAAATCGAGATTTTTTGCTACTATGATTGAATTTCATTTCCGAGCATCTGTCGCCACGTGTGGTATACTAAATTCCGATCAGTAGCAACCTACGGTCGTGGCATCGGTGAAATCTTTTTGTTAAATATTGGATTACCTTTCAATCCTTTGAAAATGGCCCAGTTTATAAAGTTGACAGGTGGACTTCTGATTATTATCGAGATATAGAACAGCAAAATTGAAACATGTGTGTCTACAATTTTACGATTGAGGTCATATGTAATTCAATCAAAATGGGCGTGTTTTCTATTGCGAGAGCAGATTTTTCTGTCTATTTTTTCCGCTCCATTGGACATAATCCCTCAAGGAGAACAAAAAAGTCTATCATCATCATATAGAAAATCTCAAAATAGGGTGGACGGATTTGCCTTGCCCAATGCACTCAAACTAAGGGAAGACACGCGTGCTTTTCTCTCGTCTCCTACTCATTATTTCGACTAAGAATGGTTTTAAAATACAATGAAAAGCCACCTGCTCAAAGCTTCATTTTTGGCCCAAAAATTGTGAAGTTAAAACTCGTTAAACACGAGGTATTTTCACTAGAATTAGACACCATTGATACTCTTTTGTTCCAAAATGAGGAGGTCTTTTATAGTCTACTTGAGTTCAATGGACCTCAAATTGTCAATCTTTGACCAGATAAATGTAAGAAAGATTGACTAAAATTACCACTACAACTACTGATTTTAAAGTCTAAAAGCGTCGTTGAGAATTTTTCGTGATCCCCGCCTTATCGTATATTTGCGATTTTCGCATGAAATAGATCAGAAAAGCACTCTTTTGTTCCCGGATTTGCCCACTTTATTACCTTCCCATACAGTAGTGAATGTAAGTGACTTTGAAAGCCTGTAATAGAATACTAAGTGATACTGATCAGATATGGGTGCCAAATACTTTTTTGAGAAGCTTAGAGGGGTTGGTTTTTACGATCTTTCGCATGATGTTGCGAATTTTTTTAGCAGTAACAGATGTCCTAAGAGCACTTTTTACAACTGTTGATTTCCCAACCCCACACTACTATACTACTACATATAGCACTTGGGATAATTGTGAAGCTGCATTGAATTTGGGGAATGACAAGATCGTAAAACTTCAGAAAATACAGCACCTCCTGTCAAACTGCAAAAATAAAAGTCAGACTCAGAGAGGATTTGCAAAGGCGGATGTCGTAGTTCAAAAAGTTTGCACACTAAAGAAAATCTCCCAGGGGGCAACTAAAAGCAGATCTAACTTTTTTTAGCAGCAGTCACAATTGAATTTGCACAGTCAACCAGAATTTTTGCCAGAGGAGGTAACAGATGTCAAATTTTCATCTAGCAAAAAAGGTTCTTCTTTGAGTTCCATTTATGATAATTGATGACTTTTCCGTCCAGTAGCAAGAAGCAGGAATGATGTAAAAAAAAGGAAGGCCTTTGTTTGAGAAGTGCTTTCGCTCTTTTTTGTGACCTTCACGTCTTTGGCCTTGAAAGTCAGTCTGTAAGCTATGACGTTGTACTACTGCATGTTGATTTCATTGCAGCATAAAGACCTTTGTCGTCTCTCTGTAAAATTAATGCATTTGCCGATATTACAACCTCCTCTTTAGTCTTTAGTAGTGGGTGGACAACAATCGTGTCCGTCAATCATTTGTATTCTATGTATTCAAGGTCACTACAAGATGACGTATCATGTAATTGGTCTTTGTTCTGCAACTTTGTGGTTATATGGTTTTCATGGTCTCTTTTTTCAATATCGCAATAATGGTTTCTTAATCACCAAAAACTGACCCTGAGCATTGCAATTATAATACAAAACCACGAAATAATGTCTCATCTTACAACTTTGCGAGTTATGTATGTATTTGTAATACATACGTACAATTATGGTATCCTTAATGACTTTTTTTCCTTACATTATTGATAGAACTAAAGACCCTTTCGTAAGTCGTGAAAAAGTGACAAATGAATTATTTTTTGCTCATCTTCACCCAACAAGAAAGGCCATAAGCCTTTTATGAGAGCCATGATTAATGATGCTTGGAAACTGAAAGAGAGTAGTACATACTTCGTTTCTTTCTTTGTCTAACTTGAGTGAGAGATCCATCATTTTGCACTTAAAAGGGCGGACAGCCATGAAACAGTGGCTGAGGATTTTGCACACTTTTTGTCTCTCTCTTTTCTACTGCTTTTCATGCTGTAATATGATTTTTCCTGCCCTCCTCCTAAGGCAATCATGACGAGGCTTAATGATTGAGTGGCTACTGACAAAAAACTCCTAACGCGCTTATTTGTTAGCTTTTATTGTTTAGAACCAAGGAGGCAGATGTTTTTTTCAAAATAAGCTAATCATCTAGGTGTTTTTTTCCGCCCTCGCTAGTGACATGTCATTTATTTCTTAGATAAGTGAGTTGCCCCAAAAATCATGTATGTAGACTTTTGCCCCCCTTAATGATCAACTTTGCATACGTAGTTTGACGAGGAGCGTTGCATGTGATTATGTCTGAAATGTGTCAATGTCATGCACATTGACCCATCAATTATGAGGACTGTGCGGTGAGCTAATTGAAACATATCCTAGAATATGCGTGACAGAAATAGAAAGTCAAAATTCTCATGGATGCTCTCAATTTTCTGACACATATCTCGAATTACTGGAAAGTACACAAAGATGAGACTACTTCCTTTAAAAATGTAAAATATTCGAAAAATGGTTGGATTGCTTTGATGAAAACATTTTTCCGATTGATTTTTTAGAATGAAATGCCGATTTCTTTGCGGAAATACCACTCAAAAAACTTGCCCGAAGTTTGCTACGCCCTTATCAAAGAACACGTCGCGTTTTTTTAAGTGGTACAAAAAATAGTTGATGAATTCATTTGCCGATTTTGATAATATTTGCCGATATACTTAGAACGCCGATTTCTTTGAGGAAACATCAGTCATCACCGCACCTGACTACGCCCATTACAAGTGCTTCAGGTTGCCGAATTTTTTGATTCAAGAGATTTGACCGAAGCTGGTTACGCCCTCATTAAATAAGCACACAAACTTTAAAAAAAAAGTAGATGACGTTGATAGATTTCCTATCTCGATTTCGACAATAGTCTCCGATTTTCTCAAGATCCATAAAATGCTCCTGAATGCTGAATGCACCATTCAAAATAGTTGACCATATCTGAGACTACGCCCTCATCAATCAAGTGAAATGAGACTTTTTTGGACGATTTTAACACTTTTTTCATTTTCTGTAGTTTTCGCATATTTATCGATCACCTTCTTCGCGCTAATCTAATCTATTCACTGGTCTATTTTGAGCATTACAGGAGCAGCAGCGAATTGATTTATTGACAGATTATTGACAGAATTTTGCCTTTTGTCGTTCAAATTGGTTTAGTATAAGAAGGAAACGAGTGAATAATCGACATCTACCACAATACCCCAAAAAGCTTTGATAAATTCTGATTCATGGGGGCTTTTCGAGAAGTAAGAGATGAAAAGTGAAAAATGCAGTAGAGTGATAATGGGGGATTTATGGTTCTGCGGTCCATTGTTGTTATTATGCAAGCTTCTTCTTCTCCTTAGAATCTGGCGCTTTTGAGATCTCCAGGTGCGATAAGTTTGTTCGCCAACGACTTGTCAACTGTAATTAGTGGCATTTATTGTGGAATTCGAGTTGAACAACAAATTCTTGGACTGTGCTGCTATGGAAAAATAATCATTTCTTTTGACGAGCTGCAAATCTTTTGTGCTCCTGCAGCAACTCTGCTGAAGCGGAGATTATGATCTATGAGCAGAAGCAGCAGCAGCTTCAGCAACTATTTGACCTGTGAGTTACCACCTACTATTGTGTATTTTTTGGTATCCAGCAAAACAAATGTATGTTTAGAATCGATTTATCTTTTTGACGACGGGTAGAGTAAAACAAAGTGGGAAAATCAGAACTCTTAGTAACTTTCCAAGGCCGCGAAGAAACAACTTTTAACAATCCCGAAAACTTTAAACAATCCTTGAAACTTTTTAAACAATTCTTGTAACTTTTAACAATACCTGAAACATTATTCAAAGTGACATTTTTCCTATTCGAAGAAATGTCCAGGATCATGGTCCACGATGCTTCGCTACTTGCGGCCAAAAAGCAGCTAGATGTCGTTTTAAACAGTATACTTGTTTTATGCCTTTAAAAGGCTATCTTTTAGAAGGACCAAAGTCTTACAATTTCTTTCTTCTACTTGATTTGTCAAAATATGTAAACTTTGTAGCAGTTTGTACCGCCAAAAATTGCTTTCTGTTATTCTTAGGGGAAGATGAAGAGGTTAGGTTCAAGATCAGTTTGATGGCTAACTAGGGAATAATTTTATATTATGAGTTAAACTTCCACTTTCCAACTCAACTTTCCACCCTACTTTTAAAGGTTTTTGAAGGACAAGTATTGATAAATACAATGTCCACCAAAGAATAAGTTTTTATCGATTATTTGAATAAGCTGTCATGGACTAATTTTAAAGGGCCGCTACAGTCAGTACTAAAGAGTAAAAGTAAGTGTATCATTCAACATCGTATTACACGTAACCAATTTGATTGCTATGTAGTATGTAAGCTTCGTAAACTCCGATATCGTGTCAAAGTCCAGTTTGCCAACCAAATTGCCTTTGAACTTATCTGACAACTACAACAACTTCTAACCTTCGCTGGTGCTAATAGTTTGAAAAGTTTCGAGCTTTCAAACATTTTTGCTTAGTCTGTACTCGCGTCTTTTGTTAAAAAACACACTTCATCACTCCTTCTCAGGTCTATTTTTACAGCAATAGCAGATTGGCAATTGCTCAATGGAGAAAAGCATGAAAAACAAAAGGAAGAAGAAAGGAAGCTCAAATTGGCAATTGCTCAATAAGATAAAGAATAGCATAACAAACAAAAGGAGGAAGAAAGCAAGATCAAGTTGGCAACAATTTTGCCTTTCAAGTTTTGAACTTAGCTGACAACAACTTTGACAACAATCATAAGTTGCATATTTCTCCATCGAGCCATGAAAAGAAGGATTAAAATTGGTGTCTTTTGAGTGAAAAGGGCATCGAATTGATTTCCCGCTGCGCAGGTCAGGAGTAAACAAGATAATATGGGGGATTGGTAATTGTCCCAACAACTCCCATTCCTTGGGTTTGTAGTAGTCTAGAGGGATTAGTGACTTACAGTCCATTAGGAATCACCGGGGCTCCATTCCGTGGCCACACAGCCAATGGACAAACAGTTTTTCACTGCAGATCTGCGAGAGTCTCCGCGACATATTTTCTCCTTGATGGATTGCTCTTTTACCGCCCACTTAGAAGTTTACTAATCATCTTAATTTGAAATAGGACACGTCAAGAGTTAAATCCCTTTTACACCTGATTACTTTCCGTCGTGTCTTTGGGGTAGCACCGACCGCACTGTAATTGGAACCAATTGATTAATTAACTCTTCGCGACTATTTGAATCTGGAGAGATCCCGTTTATTCTTAGCCAAATAGTTGAAAGGACCGTTTTACAGTTGCTAGTGAGAGGGGTTGGCCTTTCCATTTTTTTTCGGGCCGATTCAAAATTCCTTCAAGAATTTCGGTTCTCAGCCTGATGAAAATCTGGCAAATCAATTTCTGAGGTGTCAAAAACTCGTCATCAAAAAGGGTTGAGGAGACTGTGATAGACAGGTCTGGAAAAGTGCCAAAGTCAGCATGCGACCTTTCAAATGTGAGATTTCACACTCTGATACAAATTACAATTCCACTTCAAAGGTCTTTTTGTTCAAGCATTGGTCACATCTCCCAATATGCTCTATACTCAATACAAGGGACAAATTGTTTGTCAAAGGAAAAGGAAAATCATTTTTGTTTTGGATCATTCATTTTAGTAATGATGCTTGGCTGCAATGATCCGGAAAGCCGTGACTGTCGTTCGCCACCTAGTTCTCACTCAATCTGTCCAGAGTCCAAGCGTCAGTCAGGAAGTTGCATTGTACCAAAAACGCGCGTCACTTCCACTGACCGGAACCTTGAGTCATTTTCTTTTAAATCACCTTTCCTCACACGAGACCAGATTTAAAGTTCTTCATTGTGCCAAAAGATTTTTCAGCTTTTGTTTCACTGTCAAGTGTTCCTGTTCAAGCAGCGTGACATGTCAAACGAAATTGATACTGACGAGGAAATTAATCAACAACAATAATCAATAGGTGTGTCCCCTATACTCTAAATGCATGATGCATATTGAAAGTACCCTTCAATTACCTTAACGATATTCCCTCTCAAAAAGTAATGTGCAGGATAGACAGAAAAATATTTCGCTGAATCAAATGTGTTCACACGACAATCAATTTCCTATCATTGGAAAATGCCCCCAATTTTAAGGAAAAGGAAACTTTTGAAATAGGCATGACTTCCTTCCGTTTTCATTTGAAGAATTTGTAAGAATGAATGGTACTGGTAGAAGTAGGTTTGGTCATTGGCAAAAACTGTCCCCCTCCTCAGTCCTCTGGATCCTCCCCACTTCACGGCCGTTTTGAGCTGTCAATTGCGCCAATGAACAATTATGGTCACGCGCTGAAATTGTTCCTATGTTCCGCAACAATAGCAGTGTGAAGTGGACAATTCTATCAAGTCATCGTACTTCTCGTCGTACATACGATTGATATGTACACAAGAATAGGAGGAGTAAGCTTACTCGACCAAACAATTCCCACGAACTTGGACACGACAACGTCAAACTTTTCGATCATTTCTAGTCTTCAATTGATGAAGTGTTTCAATGAGGGGCGTTTTTCTCTACCACAAGGGCTTTTCTTGGCTCCCTTCCAACTTGAAAACCGTTTAGCGCAATCGTTTGTCTACCTTTGGCATTGGTTCGCACTTCGCACACGCCAGAGGATATTTATTGGAGAGCAGCAGTAGGCGTGTTTCTAACGTCGAAAAGTGCACAAGCCGCAGTTGGAAAGCCTAGGTAAAAAAACTGGTAAAAAAGTGCGGCTATTGATGGATGGTAAGCGGACAAAGAAGCGCCATCAGCTAGCAGACATGATGGAGTAGATTGCGCAAAAAGTATACCTACCTACAAATTGGCTTCTAGTCTTTATGATTCTCCTGCTAGTAGGCAATCTATTGATACTTATCAAGATGAAAAGCAGAAGCAATTTTCTATGTGGAGATCTCTTTAAAAATAGGCACTCTATTCAGGTTTTTTGTTGTAGATTTTCGAGTTTTTTGTCGTGTAGACTGTCGAGTGGGGACATGACCTCAGAGGTTAGGAGGAGGCAAAAAAACAACTTCAACGCATACTCCGCTTGTCAATTATTTTTGAGGAATCAATATTCAAAATCAACGTTTTAGAGATTGACATAGTATAACATTACCAAGACGTAGTTCGCATGTCCCTAATCTACTTTTGATCGCATTAACAAAGTAACGTCACATCTTCGTGCTTGCATCCAAATTCTAAAGCATCAAAAAAGGTAATCTTGCATGTAAACAAAGACTTGATTTTCAAGATTAGAAATTCATTGACACGGAAAAAAGTCATATGGAGTTTTTTGCTTCAGATCTTCTTCTCCTATTTCAATAATCACAGTTTTTGTCCATTTACCACAAATTGATGAGGGTTTCCCATAGAGAAGAAAAAAGTAAAGATAATTTGCGCCAATTTCAACAACCAAAGATTCTTTGTCTTGTTATAAAGCGTAATTAGTGGGTTTTAATGACGACAAATCAGCTTCCCTATTGTCTGGAAGATAGATGAACTGACCTTTTAAAGGCAAAAAGCCAAACAAGTGAAGTTGACAAAAAGGTCATTTTTTCTCAGGTTTTAAATTGCTGCTGCCTCTTGGAGAGGCGATTAGCGATAAATACTCTACAGTTGGTAATAAGCGTACTGGTAGACATAGTTTTCAAAATAAATTATCGTTTCAGAGGGTAATTTTTGTACCAGAGATATTTTCTATTTAGGAAAACTTGAGCTCTTGTTTTGAACAAATTCTGAAAATGTCTAGTGTGGTAGTCGAAGTCGGTAGAAACTAAAGTCTAAAAATGGGGGAAAGAATAACAGGACAATCTCTAAATTCTCAACATTTATTTAGTAAAAACATCCAAAATCAGATAAGTTTTTCGATCGTCCTAGGAATGGCAATAGCTTCCATGTTGTCCATTTCATCTTCAACACACAGAGGCTCCGGCAAAGTAGCCATTCTTCGAATATGTTTCTGGGTCTTGACTTCGATTGAATTCAATTCAATATGATTTGTACCTTGAACCACAAAAAAATACCTAAGTCAATTTTGCCTCATCCCAGCAAACTTCATTTCTTTAAGAAATTTACCTTCAACACACGGAGGCTCCGGCATTATTGGAATATGTTTCTGGACCTTGACTTCAATTGAATTCAATTCAATTTGATTTCCACCTTGAACTACAAAAATATGTTAATTCTACCACATCCCAGTAACAAACTTCATTTCTGTAAGTTTACCTTCATTTTGTAATAGGACTTGATCTTGTGGTAAGGAAGGACATGCTTCCGAAGCTCTCAGTAGACAAGGACAATGTTTCTCAAGTGTGGACCAAAGTTTTTCGCGAAATGCTTGACCAACCACACAGTAATAGACAAAATTCACAGACGAATTGGTAATGAGTAGGGTGTTGCTAACCTAAAATTAGATTAATGACTTTTAAAGAAGTGCAAAGTATGTTTCATAAGGCACTAGAATTTACTTCATTAGTGTACCAGCCCCATGTGGGTAGTTTCCAAGCAGTGTTTAGATTGCCTACACAATAAATCACCCATTGTGAGTTCATGAATTCATAGATATTGATACAAAGTCTGAAATGAATTAATCCAAAAGGTTAATTACATCATCAAAGTCTTTATGGGAAACAATTGAATATGTTTCTACTATTCTAATGTAGTTGCATTTGAATAACACACACCTAATCACTTTCATTCATATATAGCTCACTTACCTAGGGAGATGACAGCAAAAGAATGTCATTGAGATGCAGCACAGCATTATAAACAAAGTCCTTTCTTGACTTGCTTGGTACAAGGGAGTTTTTGGCAGTTCGACCTTCTGCTGCTGCTGTTGAACGGATGTTCTAGATGCTACTACCTTTTGAATTTGCACTCGTATTTCTTGGGGTCGATTTACTGATACTGTTGGTTCTTCTTCAGAATTTTTCACTCGCAAACGGGACATAACAGTTTGGGCCTGAGTGAAGTTATTGTTTCGATAATAAATGAGGATCTTGGCATTGAAAAAGGTGAGAGCAGCCAAAGGAACCAGTGCAGTGGCAAAGAGTCGAAACCACATGCAATAGTAGGTGACGTAACTGTAAGACCATCGGTGTCGAGCATATCTGCAAATTGGATCAAAAGATATTGAGTAAGATTACTTTCCTAAAGGCTGCTTTTGCTTTTGAACCTACGTGTATGTATAGGCATTGCCTTTGGAATCGTATAATCCTTCCAGCTCAAAGAATCTTGGGAATTCTATGAGCAAAGTTAACACAATGATTCCAATCAGATAAAATCTGAACTTCCGATGAATTTGGATGCTCCGATGACAGATACCCAGATACCTTTCAATGGCTATAGCAACACAAAGGTATGTGGATCCAGTCATGGACAGACCAGCCATTGGATAGATGATGTAGGGAAACATGGCTTGGTAAAGATAACTTTCATATCTGCAACACAAAAGAAAGGCTAATTTTATTGACGTCATGGAAACTAACAAGGTAAGTATCCCAGGAATTAATTTTGTCAACTTACCTTGTTAGCTTCCTTGACGTCAAAAAATTGTAATAAGCCACACTGTGTCTACCTACATCCTACACTGTATTTCTACATACTTATCTAACTAACTGTAACACTGTAGCCTAATAATTGTGGACCATAATTCTTAATTCTTTTTGCTGTCACGCATTCTTATATACAATACATGCACATTACACATACAGTACATACCCAAAAGCTCCTCTAGTCATGAAAGCTCCTCCAGTGAGTATAAAAACCATGTCAATCAAAGTAAGGGTCAACAGCAACTTGTTGAACAAAGTCATGGTTTTGGACATCATTTTGATAGTTAGACATGTCAATGCATTGCCTATTAGCCCAAAGGCTCCCACAACGCAGACAATGATCCCTGAAGTGAAGAATCGCACATTTGTGAAAAGTTTGTTCTGGTCCATGGGGTAGCCGCAAATATCTAGCAGTTGGCGTTTTGTCAAATTGTTGCTGTTGAATGTTTCAGCAAATGATGATTCTGTGCTGAAATCTGGAGATATCGTTGAACTCATATTCTGAAACATCAAAAATCTCCTTTTTTGATCATGTTGCTTCTTATTTAATCTTAATTACTTACCATTGGATAATTTTGTTTCAAGCATGTGCTCCTGAAAACTCGAGTGCAAGCACTGTAGCCTCTGGCCTCAAAAAACAGAGGAAGAAAGATGCCTTCGCAGTCAACAGTTGAGAGCGATTTCTACTGGCGCAGCAACAGCCTCGTCTTGATTTACAGATAGAGCGCCTCTGAGGCTTCTTCTCTTCCAATCCTCATCCTCTCTTGAGTTTGCGGCCTCATCTCTCCCTCCGCTTTTCAATGCTACTGCTACATATGCACTTCATCTAAAGCGCATATAATCCAACTTTTAAGAAGCTTTGGACCAGGGAAAATTCGTCCAAACTAATTTCCAAATCAGCCAAAATGACAGGAATTGGTAGGACATAGATTGGTGTCCTACCAATTTCTGTCATTTCAGCAAATTAATTTGGTTGATTTTTCTGGTTCAGAGCCTCATAAGTTGGATTATATATGCTTTAACTTACTAATTACGTATATGGCATAGCAGCTAGCTAGAAGACTCCCTTGATTTACAAATAGAGCACAGTGGGCGATCCCTTCAAACTCTCGCTATGGCAGCGTCAGCGCTACCCTGAGAACCCGCCCATCTTTGGGGTAGGATATCAACCATAAGATTATATAATTTTTATAACATGAATTGTTCAATGAAATTAGAAAGATCTGAATTTTAATTTGGTGCAAAATTCAACTTAAAATTCAATCATTTAGTATGATAAAATCAGACCTGAAACAAGGGACTTTTTGAAACATTCTTTGATGACTTCTAGGCGTTTCTGAGGCAAATTTTCAAGATGGATGGGTAGATCTGAGTCTGCGAAGTCCAAAACACCTTAAAGGTGTTTTGGACTTCGCAGACTCAGATCTACCCATCCATCTTGAAAATTTGCCCCAGAAATGCCTAGAAGTTACCAAAAAATGTCTCTAAAATACCCAATTTTCAGGTCTAATTTATTTGTACTAAATGGTTGAATTTCAAGATGAATTTTACATCAAATTAAAGTTCAATTCTTTCTGATTTCAATAAACATTTCACTTTACAAAAATGTCCTAATTTGATGGTTGATATCCTACCCTAAAGATGGGCGGGTTCTCAGGGTAGCGCTGACGCTGCCATAGCGAGAGTTTGAAGGGATCGCCCAGTGTGTAGAGCGAGGCTTCTTCTCTTGAGTTTGTGGCCTCATCTCTCTCTCTCTCTCCGCTTTTCAATGCTACTACGTAATTTACTAGATGAATAATGAATAGGTTGCTAAGCAGTACGTGAATCTGATTCTTAAAATACTGTCAATTAAAGAATTTTACATTACCAACAGACATGTCAGCCTTGGCCTTGCCTTGACACTAAAAAGTTAGACAAGGTTGCCAATCAGAAAGTGCAAGCTGGATTGATTGGATTGAATATAATTTTTATCTAGTAACTACTATTTCAAATCTTCGTTGTCAAGTTTGAGAACTTGAGCTTGCGCTTGCGCTTAAAAAAATATCCCCACTGTACTCACTGTTGAAGACTATTATCACGAGACAACACAAAGAAGATTCTGGGGTCACCAGAAGAGCAAAGCTAAAGTCCTGCATAATAGAAAAGCTAGCACTGTTGACATTTCATATTCAATTTGATGTTTGAATAGCAGATGAAAAATAGGCTCTTATATTCATGTCAAACTGTCATCATCACGTACTTACATATCACTAATTTCAAAAATATGATTAGATGGTTCTTGTGTAAACCAATAATCGATTTCCAATTCTTTTTTCGATATTTGGGAGATGTACATACTGCTTCGAAACACCATCTCATTTGAGTTTTTGGTCCTCACTCTTTGAAGGCAGTTCTTTAGGTCACAACCTGATGCATTTCTCCACTACCACGAGTCAAAGCAGCGGGAGTCGATCTCTAATGAGTTTTTTAGTGCCTCTTTGCACCTGGACTTTTTGTCCATTTCTAAGGGGATCATTATCTTCGTCTTTTGCTCTGAACCTTTTTCAAATATTGTACTTAGATTCCTATCTCAATTGTTTACGGCTGAATTGAGGCAGCAAGATCAATGATGTCCGAGGATCATTTACCAGTGAAAAACTGCTTTGGAGATCTCAGATAGACTGATCAGAATTTTATGGGCAAAGCAAGACCCTTTATTATGGGATGAACAATACGAAATTGTGAACGGGCTTAATGTTTCGAATCATTTCCTCTGCTCTCTGCCCGTAATGAGCTGATATTACTGTCATCATCATACAGTGGCTTAGATACCCATTTCCATTCGATTGGGACTCTTAATGGAGCGTTAAACTTATGATAAATAGAGGACTACTACTCGTGCTTCTCCAGGAGTCCTAATTTTCCTTTCTTTTTTACGAGCAAAGATCAAGCATTGTTATAAGACTCTTTATATGGGCTATACTCGACTCCAATTTATGGGCAAAGTAGCTTCATATAAATCTACTTACTCCTCTTCCATGTTTTATATTTTGCTTCCATTATGGGAAGAGAATATTAAAAATAGTACAGCTCAGCGAACTAAAATTCATAAATAAAAAATCTAAAAAAAAATTTGTACCGTCACGCGCACGATGGTATACACAAAGGTTTAAAATTGAAGGTTGATGAAGACGTCCTAGAGAAGTGTCACTTTTACTCAATTGTTACCGGTTTGCCCATTACTTTTACTTGTAATCAAAATGGGTTTATTATATATCAAAACATACAACGCATATTCTTTGATGGACCTGTCTGAAGTTGTGAAATTCCAAAAAAATTGCCTAACTATTCATTCACAACTCTATCAAACGTAGAAATGATCAAAGTGCTAAAAATAATTTTTTAACACCCAATCGAAAAATATCAAAGTAGTAAAGTGATAATTAAAACTTCAGTTACAACTTATTAAAGCTAATATTTTTTTCAACTTCATTCAATAGTTCAAAGAAACTTTGCAGCATCACTACGGTAGGACATAAACGACATCTTGCGGGGGTTTTGATAGATGAATAGAATCAGTAATTTTTCTTTTCGGAAAAGACGAAAATGATCGCGTGACAAATGAACATGACAAAGGAAAGAAGAACTGACAGACATTAAAAGAGAAGAGACTGTTTAGCTAATGAATGTGTCTCCAAGTCCTGGGAGAGCCGTAAAGAGACTTCCAGCAATTATAGGCGAGAGCAAGTGGGTGATAAAACGGGGCGCCAATTTCACATCCACAGCCACAATAAAAAGTAGTGCGAAATGGGGTGCACAGCCTCTGAATTCTTAACTAACCTCCCTGCTGTCCCTGTGCTTTATTAGGGTCGCGCACTGCAAAGCAATAGCACCAGCTAGCGGACTTTATTTGCGACACTCCAATCAACGCGTAATTACAGAGCTCTTTTTCGCCGTAATCACACCTTTCTTTTGACTATACTGCAAAGTCTCGTCCCTTTAAACTGATTTTGCAAAGTGCTACCCTGGATTTCTGGTAAGGCAACAAAAGCAATTAAGATAAGAGCCCCTTAGACTACAAGTCAGTCGTGAATCATTTATTTGGGTCCCTTGTTGTAAATGGGAAAGACGAAATTAAGTAGAGATGATTAAAGGGCAAGATGATTAAAGTAGACCATTTAGAACGTGTGCTAATAAACAAAACAGCAAGTAAGATCAGTGTTGGCCAGGGGCAAATCATCGTCCTGATGACATTACGTTAAATTACCTCTCATTAAAGGAGGTGTTTCCTGGGAACTGAGGAGGTCTATTTTTACGAAGATACTTGACTCCTTTTTAGTATCTTATCTCGTCGTAAAAGTAACTTTTGCAAGCAGCACACTTTTGTCAGCTAGTATTTCATTTCCTTCGTTTCCTATATATTTTTTGCTGCAGAATCTAATAGATTCTGTCATTTCTGTCAATCATGGGAACAGGGGAAAAACGATTGAAAAGGATGCAAATATTAGTCTATGCTACAAAATACACTAAAATAGTCGAAATAATTTGCAGATGAGCCTTTAAAAGCCGTGCAAAGCTTTCTGTTCTGGTGCTGACCGACGATAATCATCGTTGGGTGAAACTTATATCGGATTACTTATCCAACTCGCCAAAATTCTAAGGATTACACGCCAATTTTGACAAGATAAGAAAAATATGATATTTTCGATGTCTGTAGTTATGGTGCCATATTGCCCTCCTCCCTATCCTAGGCTTCAGACAATGGGAGAGTGTGACAGAATCATTTCTCTCCAGGGAGCCATTTTTGACCAGACGAATTGCCATTTCAAATGAAAAATTGCAATGCAACTTTGATAGCCTACCCCCGTAAAAAAAAATTCCATTTTCCAGTTGAGGCTATAAAATCCAGTGAAGTAGCAGAGTGGATAAATGGGGCTCAAATAATTCGAATTTTCAATTTTTTGAAGTTGAACTTGAATTACTTTGTCGTAGATGAATTCTATTAACAATTTCCAATCCATTTCTCATACATATTCAATAATTTTTCAAGCACATTGACGTTGACAAAAAGTGGATTATCCGGATTTTTTTTTTCATTGCAGGTGGCATCTTGTGATGTCATCTAAACCCTATACATCACAAGCAGACACGTGTTTTGCTCTTTTTCTTTGAAGCCACAATTCATTTACAGTGTATCCAAACAAAATGTGCGACTCATTACAACAAAACCCAGTGGTTGACCCTGTATTTTTGGAGTCATGAATGGTAACAATGCTGTCACAATCACTCATTACGAGTGGTATTGTCGTGTAGTAGAACTTTAACAAGCTGACCATCTGCTCTGGTCTATCATTTGTAGGTAATGATGAGCATCTCTACGCCGCTCCTCGCGCGTTCCACTCTATATAGAGCCACCCCCTACCGACACAGTTTTTGCAAAGAGCTTTTACGATACACTTAGCTTTTAGCCCCCAAAAGAATATATTTGCACAAAGTTTAGCCACATACGAGCCCCCGACCAAAAATGCAACTTTTTGATGATATTTTCATCGTTCTTTAATGGAGTGGGGTGGACGAGATAGTCCGAAAATTGAAGTAATCTAGTAGGTCTTGAGCAATAAATCGCCTTTTTTACTAGGTCTACTTCTTCTTTCCAGTTTTGCATTAATGGAAGTTTCATGTAGCGTAACGAAAATCAGAGTCATTTGGCGCAATTTTTCGCGCACGTACATCCAGCAGCAGGAGGCAAAAGCCAATAGGGATCCCTTTAGCTTCTTCTTTATAGTCTTTTCTATATCCTAGCGGGAGAGATGGAAACCATAAACGGTTTTAATTACCTATAAACGTCTGCATAAACCTGTCGCCCTTCCCCATATGAAAACAGACCCCAGTGTTGAAAATTAGGGTTGACATCACCTCCTCCTCCCTCTCCCCAAAAAGCAAACGAGACCTCCAATATTCAAAAATGAAAAATGAAACAAACTGTTTTGTGTTGGGCTGATTTCAGATACCCAAAGTCCATTTTTCAAACTTTGATGCAGTATCTTTCCTTTGTAAAAAGATATCAGTCTGGTGATAAATAGACTTTGAAAACACTACTAAAGTCTAAACTTTACCGCCAAGCGCCATCTAGCCAAACCCCTTTCGTTTTTGTCATTTGATGATGCGTAGCGCGTTGAACTAATTTCACTATGCAAATGAGCTCAAAACAGATGCCGCATGCTCGTATTTACAGCTTTACACTTTAGCAGAGCTCTTCTCAATTGGATCTGCTCTCATTTGCATCTTTTTGAAGGTACATATGCCTCTGTATAATCATGATTGATGAAAACAAGTGATATTCCATTTTAGGACCCGCCGCCCTCCAAAGAATCTTTGCCCTTTGTTTGATTCAGCAATAAATTGTGGCTGAAAATAGACTTGATGGATTTGCTGCCTGAGTTTTCCAGTCAATGGAATGCGTTGTGGGTTGAGGAGGAGAGTCATTCAAATTCGTTCTGTTGATCTTTTGAAGAGGAGCAAGTTTTTAAAAGCAAGCAGTGGTGCAGATCAGGAATGCTTGAAATGTGAAGCCATTGATGATCTGTCAAGCTACTTTTAAAAGTAGTTCAGATAGCCAGATGTATACTCAAAGCCTCAAAGGAGAGAGACATGCATGACATTGCCACTGAACTGGACCATCATCAGTCATTCTCCTCATTCCTTAGGATCATCTTGACTGACAACACGCTAAATAGAAGCGAAAAATTTTGGGGGTTTTAAATGCGTGCTCATTGACGCGTGCCTTGATTTTTAAAAGAAATCTCTCCCCAATTTTCTAAAGCTCAAGCAATCAAATTCAGGTCAAAAAGCTAATTTTCTTTCAGAGTAATGATCACAATTAGATTGAACAATAATGACAAACTTCCTGTGCTTGCTTAACACCGATTTTTCACACAAGTCACCCTATTTTTATTGAGTGTGAGAATCATTTTTCAACATGACCAAGATATCTCTTCAAATTGTGTAAAATCTAAAATGTGTCAAGACAGATTAGAAAAATCTCTTTCTTTTATATTTTGGACAAATATTTGGACCGTATTTGTCAAGATCGATGCGATTACTATCTCGCGAGAGCCGATGGTCGTTGTCTTTAGCAAAAATGTCGACAATTTCACAGCAGTAGCTGTTTTGTCTGAATTTACGGACTGTTGACTTCAGAAAATGAACAAATGACTGATTATGCTTTTCTCCTGATGGGTACAGTACAGGGTGGTCTAAATTATGAAAATGGGCGGTTTCTATTAATAGAAAGCTCGTACCTTATGAACCACCCTGTATAGACACATACACGCGTATGTTGAATTTGTCTGGTAGTCTATCAAGCTAGTGATATCAGATGACTGGTCGTGATAGATTGACGGATGACCATCTACGTTGATGCTAGTCGACGAGGGGATTTTATTCGCAAGGGACCTTCCTAGACGTGGGAAAGTTCATTTGGTTCATTTACTCAAACAATCCTCTCTGTTCTGTTCTGCTGGTTTTCCAACCCCTAATTAATCTTAGGGGATGAGTCAAATGAGCGGCTTTTTTATCTGTCAAAATAACGAATGAATCCCTAATTACTCACACACGACTTCTGCTCGTTTAGGGACTTTTTTTAGAGTTCGATATTTTGTTCCTATATATGGTAGCGTTAAAGTTTTTTATGAGGAGTGGGACTATAAAAAGCATGCCACTTTATGTGAACAGTATACATCTTGGCATAAAATGAAGTTCTCTGTTCGTAAAATTGTCAACAGGGGGTTCTACTATGATGATCGACCTAGTCATATTTTTCATGCTTTTAATGCTGCTTTTACCGCTTGATGCCGTTGCGTAGTTCTTAAACTAACCTTTTTGTTAATTGTTATATTCTTATAGGAAACAAATCATTTCAACGTTTCTTAAAATTTCCTTGAAATAATATCATTTTTCAATTTACAATTGTATTGGCGGCGTCTATCATGAATTATAAAACACCTTCAATCATTCATAACAATAGCCAAAAAAGAAAGAAAAACCTTTGCAGTTAACACGTGATATGTTGAATTAGTATTTGCAAAACTTCCAGCCAAAATGGATGATTTACCATTTACCTCCTCCTAATCCGTACTTATACACTTTTAATGTTATCCTTATCGGTAGATGTCGCTTCGTCTTTCTCTTTACTTTTGAGCACAACACTGATGTGTCTTATTTTCTCCGAATGCAAAAAAATAATAATTTTCTGGAAGATGCAACACTTATCAAAATTATTATACCTTATTTTATATTATTACTGATCGTTGTTTCATACGATATTTTGAAACATTTTCAAAAAGATAAATTAGCAATTCACAAGAATTGATGCAAATGTGTTATCTGTATTTAATCAACAACTTTTTTAAAGTCAATAATTTGAACATCAATAAACTTTTCATAATTACATGTGCTTGCTGAAGTTCTGTACAAATGAAGAAATCAGCTACAATGATTTAAATGTAGATGGAGGTGTTTGAATTCATTATATTCAAGATTTTAACCGCAGCCACCGACTTAAAAGAGTTTTCATTCTTGTTTTTCATTTCATCTTTCTCCATTTAATTTCCTTCGCTACTAAGCATCACAAAGACGTTTACGACTCCAAGATAAAACCTTGCCAAATGATTTTATCCAAATTATGTCTTATTTTCTCTATGATGCTTCTCCTCAAAAACGCACGTGAAGTAGACGTTTTTAAGACTCTCTATGACGACATCAACATGGGAACTACTACTACTGTAGAGTCTTATTATGCAAATTCCCTGCTCCATGAAATGGTTTTTTGTAGCTTCCCCACTGATGTTACATACCCAGGTTTTATTACTGCAGATAGCAAAAAACAGCAGCTTTCCTTTGATGTTCAATGAACTGAGGATTAAAGTTGGCAATTTCCTTTGCATCACCTTGCATCACAATTTGATTTCAACAGTAGAGTGAAAGAGATTTTATGGTGCCAGCTTTTGTAAGGATCAAATAACATTTTCCCAGAGCAACATTTCACTATGTTGTACCTTTTACCCATCATTTTATCTTCTCTCATCTAAAAAAAACAACGATTCTATTTGACATCAAAACACGTGACTTTTGGATACAAAATCCGAAAAAAAGGGCAATAATTTGAATTTAGGTAGATGAAAACAGTGTCACAGTGTTTGAAAATCACCAAAGAAGTCTCATTTTCTAAGCGAGCTACATAATTTCTTGCCAAAAAGAAAGTCTCATTTTTTAAAATTGTGAGCGAAGCGAGCTACATTTATTTATAATGCAAAAAATTTTTAATTTCTTGCCAAAACCAACATCCAAAGCTGCCGAATTTCAATTTGTGGAATAAAGATTGAATTGAGACATTTTTTAGGATTTTCGAACCCTGTGTATAAGTAAAACATTCCAAATACTAAAAAGATGAGGATACACGTGCCACTTGAGATTTTTTGCAATAGTGTGTACCTAATTTTCTCGTGAGAACACAAGTTGAAGAGCAGAACGAATGGAAAATGGCATCCAAATAAGGGACTTTGATTGACTGAAACGAAAGCTACTTCAGCGGTTAGCTTTCTTCGTTAATGATGCTAATGACGCAAAACGAATGCAAATCGGTCAAAAGTCGACTAATGAAGTTGGCCACAATTCAATATGGGAAAGAAGACACAATACTAAAGTGCCGTGATTTCCTGTTAGACATTTTTTTTTGTATTCTGTCAGTTAATGAAGTTGACGCTGCTAGCAATTTTTCTCCCACGACATCTACCATATTATGCCAGAAAAGCTCGTAAGACTCCTAAGAGCTGTCATTTCCTTTGGGTGTAAAAAATCTCTCATCTCAAAATTGGCAAATGGCGCAAAGACGGATCTGACAAATAGGTGTTAAGGGATTTTTTATTCAATTTCCGGATGTACCATTTTTTGCTACATACTTTCGTATCATTTGGCATCGTTGCCAATTTTCCAATCAAGACCAAAAAACATATCACAAACATCGTCCCATATAACGGTTAACTGTGTCATATCCTTTTTGCATTAAAAGATTTTGCAAACATTGGAGAGAACAAAGTTTTTGTCCATTTTTGGAACGAGTTCTCCATTATGTTTTGAAAACTTTGAACAAATCTTTTCATCCCCCCAAACTCAGATCTTTTGTAGGTGTAATGCTTGCTGGACCATTTTTAAATGCCTTTTGTCAATAAAGTGCAGTGGAGCTTATGAAGCTTCCAAGACACTTTGAAAAGGGGTAAAATGGACAAAAGCCTTGCCGCGCGCGTTACTCTCTATTGAATAAGGAAGTCGATAACAAGAGATTCCATGTAACGAGCATTCTATTCAAACGCTTTTTAAAAAGGTCTCTTCTGAGCAAATAAGTGCGGTAAAAGTGCTTTGAAGCCTCAATGAAGAGTGATGCATCTACCCCTGGAAAATACCAATATTGCTTGACAAAAAAAGTAGGTTTATTCCCTCATAACTCTCTCGCAGATGTCATCAAAGTGCTGAAAAGAGCCAAATACGATAAAAACTAATGCAATTCCCATGTGCAGCATTCCTGCCGAAGAACGTGAAAAAGTTGCCATTTAAATCACTTTGCTACTACTTTAATCTAAGATTGCAATCTGAGAATGTAGCTCTTAATGCATAGACGAATGTAAAATCTGATAAGAAATGTAGATCAAATATTGACATCTTGTGCAGTTTTGGAAATTTTTTTAATAGCCTTGTTTTTCTTTCAAAAGCCATAAAAAGTCAGCAGAGACTTTTTCTATCCCAGACGGAAGTTCATTTCGTCTCTCTTTGTCTATAATAAAAATTGCAGTAAAAGTTCAAGGGTGCAATGCAATTTTTTGCGCAAAGCAGAGCAGATTGGCGGCGCGGTGCTTTCTAAAAGTGCAACAACTACAGTTACAGAATATTTTATGGAGCATTACAAAAAGTCTGGGAAAAACACTGTAGACCACCCAAAATTGAGACAATTTTTCCGATTGAAAATAGAAGAGTTGACCCTCCATTATCACGCCATTGTCGCTATTCTCTATGTTATATTACGCGAGACAGATTTATGAGGCAACGTAAGGGGCGTAAGTCATTTTCTGACCGGAGAGTTATTCCGGTTAGTCCGGAAAAAGCTGTGCCAGATAGTGTAGCTCTTTTCCCAAGAGTACTAAGAATTGTAGCACATAGTACGGGGCGTAAATCACTGGATGATTTAAGAGTCTGACTCGATCATGGAAAGAATAGTAGCAGAGCGAGGTAAGCGGTAAAAGATTTTTTGCGGTAGTGGACTCAACCATAAATGGAAAGGGACCATGGGGAGTACCATATTTTTCATTTTGGATATTTTTCAGATAAGATGTAGGACTACTACCCTTTTGTCACCCATTGAAAATTGAGTAAAATATCAGCATTTGGAAGTAAGATAGTTACATTTAGTCAATAATGTAATGTAAATAAGGAAGGTGTATTCGTAAATGGCAAATACATTCTTTGTACTTGTAACACTTTCGCAAACTATTAGAACCGTTAAAGTGCCGCTCAAATTGAAAATTGAGCATCCTTAAAATAGACTCGATGTTGCAGCGCCCCATCAGTTGTCAAACGGATCAACTTGGGCGGATCCCTTGGAAATCCTAGCTAAATTGAATTGCGGATTTTCAAGTGAATAGAGTATAGCGGCCGAAAAAAGACACATTTGAAGAACGTTGACAAACAGATAGGATCACAATGGGGTGCAACAGTAGGTGTGTCCACATACACTCTTAGTTGCTCAAAGCAGAGCCCTGGGGTGACAAAAACCCCTTTGGAGCCCCCTATGGTCTCCGTTGATCCTCATCGCAGTTATTCAGTGTGTTTTTCTAGTAGATTGCATTGCTGCTGGACCTTCAACAATGACATGTTTTTCACAAGACACTGAGGATGGCTACCCCACCCCTCGCACAACCAATTATGTGCGATCAATCATGCCAACAAGTGCCAAGTGGCAAATCCTTTACTATTGACTAAGAAAGAAAATTGGCGCTTAAACTTTACCCGCCAAAAAGCTGCAAAGAGTAAAACTGCAAAATTCTTTAGGAAATGAGCAATCTTTTTCGAGTAAACAAATCCTGTTTAACGAATTTCATTCTTACTTAGCCTGAGAAAAACCAGCAGCAATTGAAAGGGTCAAACACAGAACTTCGAAAATACTAATTTTGTGGTTTTTGTTGTGTTGCATTTATCCCTTGAATATTTCAGTTTTCCATTCATACACAAAAGGTTAATAAGGTAGTAAAGGAATCAAAGGAGGAGAAGAGGATTGTAAAGTAACGCAACAATGGTCATACGGGGGTAATTTCAATTGTCAAATGATTATTTGGTCTGTAGCAGCGTTATGACCACTACTCTGGTGGTCTAACTCTTTTGATTTTTGTTGGAAATTAGCCAAAGTAGAGAAGGTGTTGTAGCATGATTGTTGGGGTCACGAGAGTCCCCTTGCTCTTGAGGCTCCATACCGACAGGAAACTGTAAGGAGTGACAGCTGCAAACTAGGATCGCGCGAGATAGAAGGAGACCGAGGGTGCAGGAGGCAATTATTTGCAATCTTGGTAGCTACCAAAAATGTACACCTTGCCTTCAACTTCAACCGATTTGAATCCCCATTTCCAAGGTCACTCAATACCCATTCATTCCGATTCTGCCGATTCAGAATCACCAATAGGCTTGGGAGGTCCAAGTAGCAGACCCACAAGAATTTGGTAGGTCATCATTTGGAAGTCCATACAAAATACGGGTTAAAAGGGTAGTAACTACTGTAATTTTCATCTGTTGAGGAATTTTTCTCAGACCTTTTGTTCACAAATGAGTTTTTGATGGAACATTGAATGAGTAGCATCCAATAAAAATGAGTACTTTGTTCTAACGTCAGTTGGTCAAAAAAATTTTGAGACCCTCATTTTATGGTCCTTGTCATTGAATACAAGGGATGCAAGGTGCTCTCAAAATCGTAATCACTAACCCGCCACATGTTGTTTTGTGATTTTTGGGGTTCGAGAGTAGTCTGTCAAGAGCGCATTGAGCAGGACGGACGGAGGGAGTTGCTGGTCAAGAGAGCACGACAGGTAGGGACAAGAACAGCTGCTCTACTGTTGTAGTCCTGCTCAAAGTTCGACTCAAAAATCAGTCGAGTTTTGAACCTCCTCAAGGTCGGACGCTTAGTAAACAAAAATCAAGATGGCCATCATCAAGAAAAGTGGATTTTACAACGAGTTTGGAATTAAGATTTCATCTCTAAGACTTAGCATAAGGTTTCCCTGTGCACCTCTAGCCAAGAAGATTGATAACGAAGAACAAGATTACGATTTCGTACAACATTTGAACGAATACAAATCAGATTGGACTTGGGTCCCCGTTAAAGCAGCATCTCAGATTAATAATTCGGTTAAATCTCAGAATAAGTCAAGCAATAGTCTTACCATGAGACCATTGCCTCCACCACCATTGCCACCCAGATCACCCAGATCCGAGTCACCTACTGCACCTATGGACATTTTACCACCTTACCCCTCATCAACAGTTCAACGAGTCCATCAACGCAAGCGATGCTCAAGCTATGTTTGAAGGATCAGAAAACAATCCGGATTATCTACTTTAATTATTCATGCTGAAATTCATATATTCTAGAAAATAAATTTTGATTGACGTATAAATCCTACGCTTGTAAACTTATTTTTTCCTGAGTTCATGAGTGATGCTACACTGTTGTATTGTTGCCAATTAATCTGTGAAAAAATTCCCACTCTTATTAGGGAAGAACAGGTTTATTGTCCTGATTTGCGGGGAAGCAGGGAGGAGGAGATAAAAAGGAGGGAAACTAAAAGCTTCTTTTTCATGTATTGTCATGATCGGAATTGTTGGTAATTTATGCGTGCTTTCTTCTCTCTCCTTTTGTGGGATAAAATGTGTGATGGGGCAGTACCAATACAACATCAATTGGATCCACCGCAGTAGCAATACTGTCTGATATCAAAAAAGTGAGACAGAAACACAAAAGAATTGTCGGACAATCCGATCATCATGCAATGGGACACGTGACACCTTTAGTACAAGTTGGAAAAATACTACCTTTTCTTGTGGGAAAATATGATGCAATTTGTGTCTCATTTGCCCAATCGTAACTTACAACAAAATTTGGAATTTCGGGATTATTTGCCCCTCCTTCTTGTCATATTTTACTTCCCCAACTTTTTGGAACAAAAAAAGCTTTGCTTTAGGAAATCCGCACCCAAATTCAAAATATCATAAATATTCTAATGAGACATTTTTGGATATTTTCAAAACACTATGAAAAGCAGGAATTCTAATAATATGTTTTTCACATACCGGAAAAAGTGGGCAAACTTCAAATCCATTACGGGATTTAGGAGACTCTAATTCCTAATGCAAATACCCCTTGGGCTACTATTTTATAGACAGCATTAAAATATGTGTATTGAAAGAGTGATTGAGTTGTCACCTCCATACATGGATATTTCAAACCCTATCCATAGAGTTTACATCCATGAAGTTTATATTTTGACTATTCCAAAGCGCTTCGTTTGACAGCTAACCCCTAATCGACACGTGACTCAAACTGTTTTAGAAATTAGCATAATTACGATTTCCCTGCGTATTACATTTTCTGCTCAACTGTATTGGGATATGGGGTGCAAACATCGGCCAGGGCGTGAGAAATTTCGAAATTTCAATGCACTAATCCCCAAGAGGGAACACGATAGTACGCGTGATCGGTGTCAAAAGATACGATTTTGAGGCATCCATCATCAAATCGAGCGAGAAATTCACTTTAGAAAACTTTAATCCTTGATGGATCACAGAATTTAAGGAACACTTTTCCAAAGAGGGAGATGACCCCAGTATTTTACGAGAATGTGTGAATTGAGCGCAATCGCCAGTGTTTAGCGAAGGAGATTTAAATCTAGGCCGACGAGTGTTCACCAGCCAATCTCTTCATTCAATGTGGAATTGATTTTCATGGCGATTGACGCAGAAGTAAGATCCACCAAATTCCCTTGTGACATTAATGAAAATTGAATGAAAATTGACTGCAGCAGCAGTTGAACTGCAGTGTGTCAAATCTTTCAGTTGAAGAATTTGATCAAACGTTCCGGTAGTAGTACACTTGCACAGTGATGCAATATACGGAATAAATGGAATATTTTCAATTTTTGCACCTGATGCTCACTTGCATGATGTGGTGAAACCTAATAGTTTAACGGAATTTCATCAGTAAGTAAAATAACATGTCCGTTAACAACACGCGAGGTTAAAAGGGCGATGAAAACGGGGTAGTGACCATAGGTTCCAATTTCAAAAAGTGTTTTTGATGGTACAAGTGTCCATCTTTGCTACTCCATTTACATCATTGTTGGAATGTCGGTCACCAATGTTGATGCCACATCGTCGTCATTCGAAAATAAACGGGGTTGTCGAACGAGTCTGGACAGGTGCATGTTTCTTCTTGTTTTATTGCTAAGCTAGAAATCTGCCCAGAGACAGGAGCAGCAGAGGATTAGTCACCATAGCAGATTAGTATTTTGGCCAGAATTGTTATGATTTTTCCTTTACTGTTTTTTACGACTTCATTATCTGATAAAGATCTCCGTCATCACACAATAGTAATCACTGTGACGCCGGCTGTCCTGCATGTAAATAAAAGTGTTTCAATAGACTAGAGCATTTAAAAACATGGCATCCTTGTTCAGTAGCATCATCTGCATGGTGCATCTGGAGCGATTAAGTAAGATGACAACTGTTGGAAGTATGAACAGTTGTTATGAATTCTGCTCCCCTTTCTTTTTTAGCAACAAAAGGGGTTGCTCTACTCTATACTAATAGCTTTCAGTTCAAATGCACGTGTTATCAAATCTACCATATGCAAAGCTAGCGTGATTTGTTCGGGTTTGTTTGTATCGATATTCACGAGATGTTTTTTTCAGTGGCGCAGTTGGCTTTTTATGGTTTTCGTTTTTTCGACTTTGTTCAATTCGTGACCGCCGACTTTGAGTCACTGTGCGGTGACCCTAAATAGAAAAAAAATGAATACGTGGCTTATTTTTGAACATCTGTTGATGTGATAGGTATTTGATGATATAATTGTATCGATATTCACGAGATGTTTTTTTCAGTGGTACAGTTGGCTTTTTATGGTTTTCGTTTTTTCGATTTTATTCATTTCGTGACCGCCGACTTTGAGTCACTGTGCGGTGACCCTAAATAGAAAACATAGTTACAGAAAGCAAGCGTGGCTTATTTTTGAACATCTGTTGATGTGATAGGTATTTGATGATATAATTACTGCCCTAATTGCTTTTCAAACTCCAATCACAGCTGGAGAGCTGTATCTCTCCTATAGAAATCCGAGAGTTTTACCTGCTGAGTTACGCTACTGAAATTCACTTGAGGTTGAGCGATTTTCAATAGAATTCTTACGCGTGAATTACCGCGTAGAGTTGTGACCTTTTCTATTGAAATCAAGCGCTTTTAAGCATAAATACTGGCATTATACTCGTAATGCTTTATGATCTTCATATTCATTGGAATTGTACGTGACTAGGGCCATAAATGTCATATAACACAGATTAAAAGCATCCTCATGCAAACAACTACTACAGCTACTCGAATTGAGAGAGAGAGGAGAGTCCGCTAATCTGGCCTTTCTGCCTAATGGATTTACGGCCGTAAATCTTCAAAGAGTATAAGCGTAGCAGGCCACCCCTTATGCAAAAATCATAAATGTGTGCAGTGCACAATGAATAGGGTTCATAAATCCTGCATTTGTGACAATTTCTACTTTAGATATCTCTCTCTCCATTTTCATTCAAGATATGGAAGATCTGGCAATGCATATGGATATCACTTTTCAGGAAAAGAGGCAATGCATAGGATCAGTTTACAAAATTCTTCAAATAGTGTTACATAGTTGCATACTACTATGTAAAATGGCAAAGGAAACGTCAATTCTAAATGGAATTTAATTTTGAGAAAACTCGTGTTTTTCAACATATCAGATTATCCACGCAGGAAATGTGGAATTTTTGCACCAGAATTTTTAACTTTAAAAAAGATACGACTTTTTTTAAAGTTCTCTTCCCATGAGAAAAAAGGTTTACGTTGAATATTATGCCTGCATAAAGCATCAGTTTGTTTTGACTACTGCACAGCATAAATCAAAGAAGTTGTGTTTAGTCAAGGGCTTAACTCATCCTCAACAATTTGACCTGTCTTGAGAAGTGTCACTGTCATAACTCATATCCCACACTAGGGTTTTTTCCACCCTTTGCTTACAGCTTATGTTGCTTTTGAAACAAAACGTGGGAAATTCGAAACCCTGCTTATATGCATTTAAAGATAAACTGTGAAGGAAAAAATGAGAAACGCCTGCATTTTTTGTCTTCTGTTATCTTTTCTAAGTTTTTTACCAATTCCCAACAAAGTCTCGTTAATGTACCGCGTAAACGCGAGTATTTTGAGCCAATTTGCGGAAGAAACTTTTTCAAAGTGTTTGAAAAACCCACAAAATAGTCTCATTTAAAAGTGATTTAATTTTTGGCGCGAAATTCAAATATTTATCTTCTGCGAAATAATGGGAGCCCGCAATTTTGTAAAATTAGAATTTTTTAACCTGTTTTCAAACACTGTTTTTCTTTGTCTACTAAAAAAGGGGACACGCAAAAGCATAACTTTTTTCGTGCATAAAAGGTAGTAAAACATTGCAAATGAGCAATTAGCACACGAGTAATGTTTCTCCCTTTATGGAATTTCAAAGATGACCCCATTTCTCAAAGAAATTTTCTACGTTGCAAGTATCGAAATTCCTGTAAATCAAAAGAGAGAAACAAGAGGAAGAAGACCCTTGACCTGTTTTTGTCGACGCGCAAAAGTAACAAAATATGGAGATAGAGCAGGAGGAGAGAGGCCAGATGCTGTCTGATCATGTAATTGACGCTTAGCTTGGGGGATTAGCTAAAGATTATTTATAGTTGTAGGTGGATTGTCCTGAGTGTGGAGATCATCGAGTAGCACATGGTAGGGCCATATAGTAATCCAATTAAACGCAAAGTCATGTATGCATCAGTGGTCATCAGATTTAGTGCCAATTTTCCTGCTTCTTTTTTTAGGATACGAGAACATTTTTATGGGCAATTTCCTCTATAAAAATATGAAGGGAAAAGCCGGAAAATGTCAGACATAAATGCAATTAGCTTGCTACTACTTCTGGGGATATTTTCTATGATTGCAGGTCGCGTGCGAACTGTGGGAAATGATAACTGGTCAACTTGGAGTCTATTGTCCTAGACTAACTTATGTTGACACTTTGTATGTGATTTTAGTCAAGCTTTTCCCCGTTAAGGGCTTTCTACCCCATGAATTTTTACGACTGCGTTTCCTATCAAACAAGAGCTTGATGAGCACTACAAAAGCCTCTCTTTTGACAATCACCGACGAGACGCTATGATGTTCAATGTAGTTTTGCAGTAGCAACGCAAAGCGAAAAAACATCGTAAAATATTATTAGAGTGTAGTACAGCAAAAGAAAGTAGAAATTGTAATGGATCTGATATAAAGCTTGCTTTATGGTTTTTGATATGAGACAAGTAACGTACAGCTGTTATTAAACGTTAAACGCGAGAGACATTTTTGACATGGGTCTTATACTGAGGAAACTATTCTGCATTAACTTTTCATGTATTGTTGCAAAAGACTGCTGAGCTGCTTTAAAAGTCCATCAAACCGACAAATCTTAACATATCACGCTCACGCCCCTTTATTCGTGCAGTTTTACTGCATATTAGGACACATCAAAAAAAGTGTGCCATGACTTATTAATAAGGTTGTTAGGTACAAGTGTGCTACTTAACGTCAAAACGATTCGTTTTTACGCTTTTTTACGTTGCTTTTCGACATAAAAGATCTCAGAACATAACTTCCTACATTTTTGGGTAGAAAGCCGAAAACAGCTGCCGAAAATAAAGTTCATAAATTGACTGATTTTGTAAGAATACAATTCGTTGCGCGCATCGCACTTTGAAGCCGCGCGATTGTGAGGACAGCCAGAGAGGTCATAAAGTAAGTGCATTTTTTTCTATCTCTAAAAAGCCGCTCCTCTCCAGCCGACATTTTTCTGCAGTGAATCCTTTTCTCTGTTGTGTTCTGCAAATTATGACGTACTAAATTGTGAAGGGTCACAATAGTCGGTTGTATTGGGTCAATGTGCGGAACTAAAACTTTGGGGTAGCGAGCGCGAAAAAAGTGACCAAGGCTTAGCACGTGCAAGTACTCCAAAAATCTGATCATAATTGTAAAGTTTGATGGACCGGAAAGATTTTCATAATGCTGCTCCTGAGTCACAGCTTGAGGAGGTGTGGTCGAAACCCTTTCTTTCAATCTGACAGATATGTGAAGTTATGATGATACGACTCAAAAAGCTCTTTGTGGTCGTCAAAAAATGGAAAAAGCTATCATATAATTTTGACTAAACACGTGCAGTGAATATTTCACTTGGCTGCATTGTGCAGATGCGTAGCATATTGACGCAAATGACCATTTCATTATTCGATTTTTCAACGATTTTCCAGCTTTCGAATTTTAGGTTTCCTTGCATAGCTTCCTAATCATTTAGGATAAGTTTGTTTGGTGAAATTTTAAATAGATTTTAAAAAGTGAAAATTCACGCTGAATTTTGGCGGAAAAATCGTAATCTTGACAAGCTTTTTGTTTCTATTTTTTGCTGGTGGAAAAATTGTGAAGCCAAGCTATAGGAGGGTTGGGTCCATTAAGATATCGAGATCTTCTTCTCCCTTTTTTCATGGTCATGGGAAAAAGAATTTCAACATTTGCTGAAAAATTGGACCCTACTTTTTAACCTGTCACTACTACTGCTGCCTAAATTGACATCCTCATTTAGATAAGAAAATTGTGACAAAACCAATTACATTAGCCTCTCTTTTTTTCCTTTTCGAAATCTGAAGTCGTAAAAAAGGGGGAAAGGAAAAAAAATTGAACAATTTTCTAAATGGATTTTAGGCCATTCAAAAGCGTGAAAAACCTGAGCAAAAAAAACGAGTTTACATATCAGAAAGGCAAATGGCAATTTTAATCCATTATATGCGACATAAAACACGCTATGGGGGATGATTTAATGGCACTTTAAGTTCAGAGATCACTTTTCTTTTTTACTACAACAGAGAGAGCAATTTGCTTCTGAAGTGAAAGATTGAGATCACATTTTGCGCAACGTAATGCTGATGTACTATTTTTGACGCTTGCGCGTCAACAAATGACGCCAAAGTTTGTTGACCCCTTTCACGGGTTTACGGTTACGCTAATCCGTGACGGAAAGCGTTTCCTCCCGCTATTTTTCCACTGCAGTAAAATTCCTGATTTTTGGCGCGAAAATTCAAACTTCAAGTTTTTTAAGCTTTAATTTTTCTTCTTTTAAAAAATCTGTTAATTTCATCATTGGAATGATTCAAGGTCTAGTTCAAGGTTGAAATAGCAAATTAGAATCGTTTTATTTTTTCAACGGCTTAAATAAAACAGAAGAGATGACGCAAGTTCAGGGATTTTTGACGGATCACTTATGAGTTCAAGGCAAATGCTTGGCGATGTTTGTAAATAAGCCTGTCACTTTGAGAAAATAGATGGCCTATGAAATGTTTAATCCCAAGAACAGAACTACTTTGAATGTTACAACATTGACATTTAATATTTTTGCCATTTCAAGGCCAATTCTAAGCCCTCACACGATGCGATGCAAAAAGAAAATTCGGGAAAATTCTCCAAAAGCTCAGGAACACAAAGAGAAATGCATTTATTGGTAGGTAACAGTCTAACAAGACATGACTTTCACGGAAAAGGTCGAGTATTACATTCGTAAAAATTGCACCTGCATCATTCTGCAAAGCAGTGTCAGTTGCTGTCAATCAAAAGATGACTTGAAAATTACCAGGTGCTCTGACTCAGATTTCAGGAGGAACAGCAAAAGCCGAAATGAGAGTACGAGAAGGGGTAAGAGTTGTAAAACCTGTGGATTTTACGCATTTTAAGAAAATGAGTCACGCTTGAGTTAACCGTGAAAATCTCTTGCATCTTCTTTCATGTCAGCCTAATTAGGTTTTGGAAGAAGCTCTTTGCTTCACTAACTTTTCTACATGACATAAACAAAAATTAGTAATTAGTAATTTTGCCTCTTTTGAACCGTGGTGCAACCATATTGTAATACGTGAATTCTTTGAAATCCAAAAAATGGTAAAAATAGACTTTTTGAAATATATACTTATGTAATAAATTGGCAAAGAAAACTCTTCAAATAATGCGGAAATCAATAATCAATACGCTCCTAGAAATAAGTTTTGTATAAACGTCATCTAGCTAATTTTGCTCCGCAATACTAAAAAGGATATGAAAAAGAATACTAATGTGAAAAACCTTGGTAGAAAATTATAGAAATTGACCTTATGCCCTTCACGCATCTATTTTCTAATTACAAGCGTCTGCTGAGCTGAGGAAGCAAAAAATCGTGCTTGAAACTCAACTCTCAAGTCGCGTCGTTCTTGTTATATTTAGCGCATCTCTCGCACATGTCTGCTTTATCGAATTTGGCGGGAAACTCCTGTTTGTTGTTGTTTGCCGGCGATGTCCCGTTCATTGACCGTCATCATCCAAGTATAACACGGGTTTTGTATACTCAGGAGAGAGGGCGCATCACTTCTAAGGCAAGTGCAAAAGTTGACGCACTTGTTAGACTTTTACCCAACGGGGGTTGACGGCGCGGATCACCGTCTGAAATTGGAGAGCTGCGTCAACGTGGGTCCTGTTGCCACTCGATCGCTAGCTTTCAAGCTGAACGCACGTGTGTAAAAGTGTTGAAGAAAATCATAGAATATGGCAGTGCCTTTCTCGAGACCTGCTTACCCGAGGGCTCGACGCCCTCGCGAACAACCCCAGCAACCCCAAGCTCACCCAATCACCAGATTCTTGGAAGGTCGTGGCGGAATTCGGCTTGACCAATTGAGCTTTACTTCGAGGGTGGCTTTTTATGCCCTATACGAGGCTTACAGGTAAGACTATCGTTCCAATATTACATAATTTTTAGAACAAAGAAAAATTATTGGAAAATTCTAAATTGGTAAAAGAAAAATTATTGGAAAATTCTAAATTTTTAGAGAGCTTTCGAAAACGTTTTGAACGATTTTTAACTCTTTGATTTTTTTTTCTTTTGCAAGATTATTAATGGACTTGACCAATGGACAAAATCTCGAACATCACACCAATGAAAATCAAAGACCAGAACAACAAAGTCAAAGTCAACACACAGTTCATCATCAAGCACCTGTTTCGGAAAACCCATCAGAAAACATCACTGCCGGTGCCGGCACTTTACCAGATTTACTTGAGTCTACGCAGTCGCCATGTGGTCTCCTCCGCCAGCGGCCAAGTAGTGACAAGTGCTCAGATAAAGTGCGACCCGATCTGATTGAACATGTGCACCACCACCCCAATAATGACTCAGTTCTGGACTTTTATCCCGATCTCGTGCCCGGTTATGAAAATCGGATAACCAGGGAAGACTTGGAACTCAAACTTAGTCATCAACAAAGAAGTCGAAAACGATATTCCCAATCTTCGGACTACTTCAGTCTAGATGGATCTCAAATGGAAGATATCCAAGAATTTGAGGATGATGACGAAGATGATCAAGACCAAGACAACCTGAAAATGATCTACAAAGGAGTCAATTGGCACAATTTAGGCCACCAGTTGACAGAAATTGCCTCGGCTTTTGAAGTCAACTACGCACCTGCCATGACCCCCACTCAACGCCTTGTCTATCAAGAATACAGAAAATTGAAAGCCAAGAGCTTAGCTCTCTCAAGAGAAGAAAAGAATTTAATGGGCCTGGCCAAAACTGTCTGCCGACAAATGCTTCTTTCATCTATTTGGATACTCATGAAGAAATTCATCTGATGATCCAATCACTTTTGTATCTGCTTTTTTCACCCTGATCTCAAAATAATAATGTTGGCAATTTTTTTGTGTATGAAAATATAAATAGAAATTCACTTGTGTATCAATCATCATTTTCATTTTCTGGTCTCTACAATTTTGCGGCGGCGGAGAGGGAAAATCATAAAACTTTATTGTCTAGGGGACAACAAAAATGCATTTTTGTCTATCTTCGATCCAGGTTGCATTCAATGCAATTTCAGCCACCAAAAGCTGTCTGGAAAAGTTCTTCCTTTTTCTGGTTTTACTACCAAAATATTTTCCTGAAAATGGAGCAGCATTTGTAATAAAATGCAATCAGCCACGCTCAATTCAGGTTTATTTCTATTTTGATTGCGCGTATTGGCAACGCTCATACGTTGTTCTGGTCCATAAAGCTGCGGTGTATACTGTAGGGTCAAATATTTCTAAGTTCGGATGGTCAAAGCTCGTACCATAACTTGTCACCAGGCTTGTTCAATGTCCACTTCTTTTTTGGCGTTTGACATCTATATGAGTCCTCGCACCATTTGATTCTCTGGAAAATGCCCCCAAACACGTGACCTCAGAACAGGCAAAATAAATGTTGATGGAATTTTTCAATGGCTCTGCATTTTTGGATGGGACTCGGACTACTCTAACCAAAAGTGTTTGAAATGTACCAAAATGTAGCTAAATGTAGCTTGCATTGCTATAAAATGAGACTTTTTGAGCTATTTTTAACCAATCTGCACCCAAATAATTTTGGCTGAATGTATTTGTTTGCTTTTCTAACAGTTTCAGCAATAAATTATTGTGACTGAAAATAAACTTGATGGATTTGCTGCCTGATTTTTCAATTCATTGACTTTTTGAGTTATTTTCCAACACAACTGTAATTTGGATCTACAACTCTAACCTCTTCTCCTTTCTGTCCTGGCTTCATCTGGCCATGACACAAAAACTGAATACGAACGAACGTGCTTAGCACAAAGTTTGATGTTTGCTAAAGTGACACCTCCTTTGAGTACGTGAGAGGCAAACAAAAAGGGACATTTTTTGCATATCTAAATATTTGAAAGGGAAATGATGCCATACAAAAAATAAGATCGGGTTTAGACATACTACTTGAAATTCTAAATTCTGCATCTTTAGAATGAGAAAATTGGGACCTTTTTTCATTAGTCCCTATTGCTCTCCAGGGATTAATCTATTCCATACAAGATTTACATCCCTGAGTTGTAAAACCAAGGAAAAAACTGGAGAGAAATTAAAAAAGATGCGCTTCTGCTAAGGAAAAAGGGTAATAAAACAGGGACAAAAACGAAGAATTATTTCTGTTTTTAATTAGTTTTTATGGACCTATAAAATTCCTTTAGAAGAAAAGTAATGGAAAGAAAGCAACAATGTCCCTCCTCCTATTTTTTTCCTACTCTTCCTAATCAGGAAGTCGAGAAAGCCAGTGGAGATGATGATACATACGCGCCACTAAGCGGCAAAAAACCGGAGCTTTCTCATCATGATATGTACTACTGTATATGAAGTGAAGGATGTTTTTGCAGAGGAGATCAAATAGTGTCCATTCTTTTTGTCCTTCTTCGTTCTGACTCAATGCCTTCACTCAAGGCCATCTATGTGGTACAAAAAAGGCCCTTTTAGTTCAAATAGGCCGATGGGCAAAAAAGGCCTAAATCAGACAAAGGAAATGGTGAGAAAGCCACCTTGTTCCTGCATGGCCTTGAGAAAGGGCATGTCTTGTCTGCATAGCTGGCGCTTACACCACAAGATCTGTTAAGCCAATTGTTGGTAGACACAAAAAAGTTTGGCCTTGAATGACTTGTACTGATCATGCATTTTCTTTACTTTTTTGTCGTGGATTACATCTGGGAAATCCATTCTGTTTTGTTCTCGAGATACGAGTAAGCATATTTTCTAAGGGGACAAAAATTGAAGAAGAAGTCGAAGAAAGCTTTTTGCTTATTTCTGCTCTTGTTTATCGAATCTCTTGAGTATCCCTTGAACAATACAGAGAAAAAGCAATTTTCGAGTGATGATTGCAAAAAATGTTCATCGCTAATCAATACTCCTATTCAGGGGGCCGGGCATGTTGCAAAAAAATGTTTGACTTTTTTCCAATGACTCATGCTTCCAAGTAAACAAAGAACATAAAATATTCATCAGCTTATTCTGAAAAGAACCATTTGTCTTGAAGTAATTTGGGTTACCCGTGACTATTTTCATGCTTAGGAAGTTCGTATCAATCATTTTTCAATGAAGTTTTGAATCTTGACGAGTCTGATCACCAAAAATACATGTTGTAAAATGATACTTTTTCAAAGCGATTCTACCTTTGACTCATATTTGTCTTTGCAAAAACAGCGAAAGATGTAATCTACATGATCAAAAAAGGCAAAAAAGGTTTTTCTGATGATTCATAAAATTCCTGTAAGTGCATTTTTTACGATAGATGACACATTCTCCTGGTATTATACTGCACTTTACAGGACTACTTTATTACAAGTTGCACTTGTCTTTCAGACAAAAAACGCGGGACTTTTTTCATAAGATTCTGTGATGATGGCGAGGAGAGTACACTCTCTCCATGTATAGAGAGTAGAGAGACGCGCTTTCCAAAGTTGCCGAATGGAGAAAAAGCGTCAGGACTATGAGTAGCAGTCGCTCCATGAGCGTCGGGTGGTGTAGAACCAACCCCCATGTTTTGTAACTTCGTAACACCGAGAGTGAACCGAGGATCGCAGCGCACGAACGTCCGCCAAAAGCAAGGATCTACGCGGTTGTCTGATGTTTGGCCGCTATCGGGTCTTGATCACCGTTTCGGCGGCTTTCCCAGTCTCTGATGTGGATGGAGAAGTTGTGTACAATTACCGAGGAACTGTGGACACTGCCCACTTCTTAGGACAACTATTTCGCACATTTAGTCAAGTGCTCAACTTATCTTCAAATAATCAAAGTAAGTCCGAGACCCGAAGGGCCGAGGAAACAAAACGTTTTTCTATTCTTATTGATATTTCTGAACCTCAAATTAAGTTGTGGTTAACTTTTAAATTCAATGAACCGTGACAAAATAGGTTCTTTCTCACACTCATTTCTTTTTATTAGGGGTGGAATCCTCATCAGAAGATCAGCCGACTTCGTCTTTCGTCACAGAATCTGGTGAAAATGCCGAAGCTTCCACTTCTTCTTTCCCACCGAATTCTAAAAAGAAGAAAAGGAAGAGGAAAAGGCGAGTAAAGAAAGAAGCCGTGATGAATCAATTGGTGGCTGTGAGACAGCAATCCAAGTCAAAGATGATAAGCCTTGATAATAAAGGTCAGAATTTGTCCTCCTCACGTTGGGACACGTCAGCTCAGACTTTGCTCAACATGACACTCACTTTTCTTCGTCACGTTCCAGAGGTAATAAAGAATTTGTTTAATGTTTAATCAAAACAATAATTAATCAATTATCTTTTTTATTGCAGCGGGTAATTAGCCATCCAAGCAACCGAGGAGTCATATCACGCTTATTAGATCTGACGTCGCCGGAGACCATGGCTTCATTTCGATCTCGGACGATACACTGGTCAAGTTTACTGGCTTTGCACTTGTTGCACTTATGTCCTGTCAAGTTGACACCTCGACTTCCCTTCTCGGCCATTGGAAACTCTCCTTCGAGCTCCTCTTCAAGTCCCTCCAAACGAAGCTCTCCTGTGAGACGATTTACTGGAAAAAAGAAAAAGAAGAAGCAGAGTACTTCATCGAGAAAACACCTATTCTTTTGATATTCTAAGAAATACATTTGCATTTTCATTAAAAAATCTCTTGAGACTCTATTTTCTAAATTGATTTTGAAGGGTGCTAGGTACTGGGTAAAGCGGCTTTTTATGAAAAGAAAGGGGTGGGGTAGAAATACATAAGTAGCACATGTTGAAAAGAGACCATAATCATCTTCAGGAAGACGTCATCGGCTTAATTTTGAAGCTTTTAGTTTTCTATGTCTATTTCGTCAGATTTGAAATTGGTGACTTACAATGGCCTAAAGTTCAACTTTGTACCTTGAATATAGATAGATGCTCTGCGAATAAAGTGACTTTAGTAAGAGGACTTTTAAAAAGAGAATGAGCTAACTCAATTATTTTCGAGAATCCAATTTTTCCGATGAAAGCTTTTCAAAGGAAAAAGAACTCTTTGTTTAAGCCAACTGTCACCATGTCATCATCATCATATTGACAGAGTACTAGAAGAAGATGATGAAAAAACCTGACGTGAAAAAAATTTGAACTCTTTTTTTTCTCACGATATCAATCTTGATGATGTTAATGAGGTTGATGATTCGGGCCACGTAATTTCCAAGAGACATATATCACCAGGTTAGACAATAGAAAGGCTTGATCTATCGCCCTTTTCCTGACTGCTACTGTTTAACCCTTCACGAATTGATTAAAACCTGAAGCTCAAAGAGTAGAACAGTGAAAATGAAACCTTTTGTGTGTCAGAACAGATTTCCATTAGAGAGTCCTAACTCTCTTCTAGATCCTCTGCTAATAAATTACGACGTCTCGGTCCAATTGGGGAAGCCATTTCCTCTGTAGTAGTAGTGAAAAATGCCCTTAATCCTTGATTTCCCGCATTAATTGCACCCACATTGCTTGAAGGTAACCGACTGTGAATAGTCACATTAAAGTCAGTCACCATCCAGGACAAGCCATGTCAGAATTCATACATGTACAAATCTTAGGTTAGAAAAAAAGGTTCATAAAACAGAGTATGTGTAGTAGTAGTCAGGATCTTTTGTGAAATTGACATTGCTAGGGCGTAGCCAACTGTAAAGAAATAAAAATATCAATTTCAAACTGCTTTTGGAATGTATTACAACTGCTACTGTGTTGCTGGACACAAAACACACTTGTTTCCTCAGTTGAGCTATAAAAACTGCTCATTTGTTCTGGACCTAGAGCCTCATAAAAGTGAACTGATTGAAGATTGATGTTGACATTTCACCAAATGGTTGTTTCAGCTGTCTAGCAAAGGTTTTACAACTACAACTCCATAAAAAAGAGTTACACTTGATTTAGCAATTTCAAATAGTAGATTTTTCAACATTTCTTCATTTGGCTTCGAGGGAGATTTAAATCTGAGGAGCTTTTGAAAACCTATGGTATGCTAATGGCACTATGTACTCTCATTCATCGTATTTGCACAAGCCATCTATTGTTTCCGAAAATAGAAGAGACGCACTTTTGGCGTCACTTTTCGACCCCTTTTCAGCAAAGTGTTCAACACTTGTTTCATCGTCTGTTTGTTCAGTAGCAGCCTTTGAGGTTTTGACAAAAATTCCTCCTATCGGTTGGCTGACATAACTCTTTCAACACTTGTCAAGATTTATGAGGGCAAACGTTTTGAAAATAATATCAAAGCCACAATAAGATGGAAACAAGAAGCTTTTATTCCCAAAAGACCTATTTTGTATAATTCTAGAGGTCAAGAATCTCTAAACAAAGCATCTGGTATCACCTGCACTCGTGTTGAAAAATTTGTGGTGGGAAACATCATTTTTTTGCCCAGTAGAGAAGCAGAGGAACAAAGGGCAACAAGAGAAGCTGCCGAGAGGAGATGAGACCAATTTTCCATCCATGACATTGATATTTCGTCGAAAGCAGAGCTAGGATGAAATCTACTACCCAACTGAATAAACAATAGTAAAAGATCAAACATTTCCCTGCTTTTCTAAAAGAGAACACATGTTCTGCAGTTAAAGTTGTTCAAGTGGTGGCTATTAAGCCGTAATCAGTTACGTCAACAAATTGACCCCCTTTAGAGGAAGAAGTTCATCCATATTTGTCCAAACGAAAAAGGTCTTGAGACACAACAGCATAAATCTTCAAGCTTTTTTTACTCCCTTTTGCAGAAGCTTGTTACTTGTCAACGAGTGCACTGTGGACCAAAATGGACAAAATGTAGTCTCACTGAAATTGTTTCTTTAAAAGATTTCTGAGTTACATAGAAGATGAATTATGACAAAAATGCATAGAATTTCTTGGGAATTTTTAATTGTCTTCTGACACGCGATGAGACTATTTGGAAAAAAATTAGATTCCACTTCACTATTAATAGCTGCAGCTTGTAGTTGTCAACAACGTACAAGATGGATGGGAAAAGACAACTTTTTTTTAGGATTACGAAGGGATTTGAGTTCTTCTTTTGGGAGTTTTTGCTGCTCTCCTCGTGCTAAACACAATGGTGGGAAAAGAGTCATTAGCTCACTAACTTGTGTGGTCAAAGGCCTCCTAGTAGGGGTCGTCACAATAGGTTCAAGTGTTCAAGATTTCAATATTCACTAAAAAGAAAACAAAACAGGATATGGGAGTCCATTTGTCCTTTCAAGTAGGGTGATTTTTTAGTCATGATTAGGGTGGAGTAAAGTAGTCTCCTTTTTTCAGAAAAAGCAACAGTAGAGCTTCTCTCTCCTCGTCACACCTGTTTGGCCTGAAAACAATTGCTCTCTCACTCACTGTCCGAGAAGAACAAAGGATGTCCACAACATAATGGAATAGTCTCTTCCTCTGTACTCAATTTTATATGGAAAAATGGTCAATGATGTTTATTGTCAACGCCCAATGGCTAATTTTGGCACTTCGGGGGGTAAATGAGAGAGGAAAATCCATGCAAGTCGACATAATTGCGATGTTGACGTTTTCAGAGAGATGGCGTTTTATCTCTTTACAGAATGAAGAAAAGCGACTTCAATAAAAATCTACCCTTTCCTATAATGATAGAGACTTCATCAATTAGTTGTTGTAACCTTTAAAAACTATGGATTGTATCTGCAACAGAGCAAAGATAATGTTCTTCATTTTTAAAATTGACGGTAGCAGTCTTTATTTTTTTTTTATTCAAGCATTTTGAAAATGTGTCGAATTTCAGCCTTTAAGTGAATCTTCTAAAATGAGTAATATCATTGCCTATGTATTCTCTCCCATGATACAAATTATGCTAGGTTTTTCGGCTATGAAAAACCACTCCCGTTTATCATATGCTTAATCAATTAACATATTTAAAAGAACGTGAACTCTTTAGTAAGCATACCATTTCCGGAGAATATAATCGACATAGCAAGCTAACATTAAAACAGGCCTTAGCCCTTAATACACTCATCAAAACAGGCCTATACACTCTGAAAATAGCTGCTGTCATACGATCTTTATTACTTTTTCATAATCGATCTCAAAAATCAAGTTTCAATTTTCAAATTGAATAACTAGATGGTTAAGACCATAATAAATCACCAGGATAATTATCACAAGAATTATCACAACCGTAAAAAAAGAGAATATGGCCGTCGTCTGGGAATTCGCACACCTAACGTTGACATTGCCTCCAGTAAAGTTGAAAATCTTGCAGCATTGTGATGGGCCTCTCCCGCCGGGTACGTTTTCTTCGGCACAATCACTAGATCCATCTTCACAGTCGGCGCTTTCTGGAATTTCTGCCTTTTCTTGTGGTAACGGTGGCAACCGTTTCTCTACGAATTTAGCCCGTTGATACGATGATTTAGTACTGAATTCATCCATATAAAAATAGCTTGATTCGATGCGTATTGAATCCTATAAATATGAATGAATTTTCCCTTACATATTTGATACAAGTGTTATGTGTGTGCTCTTGCCTCTTACCGTAAGTGAAGAATTAAATTCTTGATTTTCTTGACCTTCAACTTTAGTGCTTTCCATTTCCATTTTCACTTCAGTCCGTATTTGTTATATTTATATAGGTCTGCGTCTACTGTTGCTTCCGATCAATTGAAAACACTGTGATAGAATGAATCATGTTTTGGCGCCCGTTTTCGACAAAGCTAGACAGTACTTTTGAGTATCTAAGTAATAGCCGTGCTAGCACGCGCCTTTTTTTCGTTGATTTTCCATGACACACACTTTTATTGGATACCTATACAATTTTCAAAATTCTAATATGTCGAGAAAAAATTTTACATTTTGAAGAATTTTGACTAATTTTCTAACAAAAATGTATCAGAATCATGAACATTAATCAAGTGCAGAAAAAGAAGATTTTGGGTATTTTAAAAAAATTCTCCTAAACACGCTTATTAGATGACCACACGATTTCAGATTTTTCAAGATTTTCCCTCAGTCACGCTTATTAGATGCTCACGGCTATTAGATGCTCTATAGTACTTGGGTCTAGCTTTTGGAACACGTGTGTGGGGTAGGAGGGCGAGTTTCCCAACGGGCAGTGGTAAGCATAAGTGTATCACTGCTGTTTGTCTAAAAAACCGAGCTGGCGCCCAAAATATTCGTACAATGTGGGTTATTGAACTAAGTACCGAGGCACTGGAGAGACAAAGTGTCTCTAGTAATTGCATTACTTTTAATACTTAGACGTAACAAAGAGAGTTGTCCCTGCTACGTCATTCCATGTTTCCCGTGTGACCAAAAAGGAGACATCTATGTCTACAAGTGGATTTTGCGGTTTGTCAAAGGACCAGCCAAGTCGCCTTTTGTGTTTGGCCAACAATTCTCCTTGATCTCCTCTCTTGTTATTTGAAGGGGGAAGACGATGGGATCAGCACAGAGTAAAATGTCAAGTCCGACCCAGTTTGTAACACATTAGAACTTGATGATGAGTAAGCTAAAAGCTTTCTTCTCATTAAAGCTTCTTATGGACACGTGCCTTACTTAATGTCTTCTTCAAAGGACTTTCTCGTCGTAAAATGAATACTAATCTGGGAAAATCGATGTTGTTGGAAAGCTTTCACCGCGAATTATGACGATGGGAAACACAGAGAAAATACAGAAAATGACTAGGTATCAGTTAAATCATGCATGAAAGCAAATGATTTTCGCGTGCCCACTATCATTATCTGCGACATACGCAAATCTATCATTTGTTTTTCCAGCCTTCATCCATGCACGTTTTTGATCTCTTTTTACGATATGAGGTTTTAGAGTAGTATCTGGTAATCTGATTTGTTTTGACAATTGTTCATATCGCGTGCCAATAATTCGCCGGAAATGGGAAAAACTAGGACACACTCAATGCATATACAAAAGCTTGCTGAGTTCTAGATTATTGGCTTTTTAAAAAAGTATGAAGCATAATTCAGCTAATTATAGAGAAGGGAAAACTTCAACGCCCATTCAATTCTGTGAGGAAAATCATATCGTGAAAGGGTACATCTCACTCCTTTACAACCTTTAAAAGTCATCTAGTTAATTTTGATGAATTCATAACTGGATTCTACAGAATACTTTCAATTTACACTAACAAAATGCCATATAATCCATTTATTTCTAAAATCGATTTCATGATTACACTTATCAAGAAATTCGACCTAAATGAAATGAAAAGTTGACAATTTTCAACTTTGAATTTAGCCGACCAGAAAATTCAGACCAGTTTCCGTTTTGTTGTTTCTACCCGCTGAGAATTGAGGATAATTCTACAGCATAGACACTGAGATTCGGCGCCAATTTTCTAAGGTGTGGTGCCTTAGGTGCCCTGCTTTGATCTCGTGCGGAGAAAATTGCATCCACGCGCTGCTGCGACACACAGAGAGTTTAGTGGTTTTCATTATCTGCAGGTGATATCTATTCAAAAAGTGGACAGCCAAATACAAAACCGCAGGCATGGCATCAGTCAGCAGCGACGTTTTTTATATACCTTACAGTCAAAAGCAGGGTCTAGGATAATTGGTACTTCTGCAGCACTATTTTTCAACTCACGCAGAGCTTTTGCATAGGGGAAAAACAATTTGCACAACAATGCAATCCTTATGATTATTTGCTTTTATAGGTTCGTAAAAACAACACTTTCTCTCGGTGTTTGCCTATTGCAAAATTGCTAAAGTTCTCTTCAAAAGTATTGGCAACAACAGACTTTTTTTGGCTCAACGGAAATGAGCCAATTTGCGCGAAGCCAAATCTGCAAACCGAAAAGAAGGGGTCATAAATGCACACGCAATTGTTACCCCTGCTTTACTCTTCTTCTTCGCGAATTTTGTGCTGTAAAGGAAACCTTTTCAATCAAAGGGTACAACACAAAAAAAAAGGTTTAGGAGAAGGCTAATTTCAAAGATCACTACTGACTTTTATGGCTTTGAAACTGTCGAAGCCGCACGCAAAACTTGAGTTATGTACTATAACACACAGATGGGGGACAGTGGAAAAAATTGGGGCTTTTTTGCAGAGCAGCTTACCACGTGGCCATTAAAATCTATCTATAGTCTTGAAATTGGGTGGTAGCAGCTGGCGAATATACACACACGAGTTCAGCAATCTGCGAATTTGCAAAAGCTTGTATTGAAAAAGAGTTTTTTGCAAACCTGCTCGTTAGGATTATTACGGGTGATTAACCCATTGAATTCAAAGCTGATTACAAAGCTCGTGAATTTCAATCTACCACTGGTTTTTTTTCTACTGGACTTCATAATTCACAACAATGGTTCAATTCTATTTTTGCCAACGCAACATCACAAATGAAACTTTTCCAATTTTCGTTCTATTTCAGTGCGAAGAATTACGAGGCTTTTTGGCGAATTTAGGGCAGTGATTAAAAAAGTAGAAAAGTAGACAGTTTATGGGCAATTTCTCTTAGACACGAGATTGGTTTATATTCATGTAATTGTACCTAGAGGGCAAGATTTTGGTCAATTTTTTACCACCCCATAAGAAGTCTAGTTAGACACGACGAGGAGACGAATAGACGCTATTCAATTTTGCACAATTGCCCTAGAATTAAGCGCTTTTTTAAAAGTTTGAATCCTTTATCCCTTTAGGCATGGCTGATTGGCAATTGGACACTCCCTGCTGTGAAAACCTCAATGATAACAGGATCATTGCGATTTTAGGTTAGGCTTGAAATATCGATCCTTTTCGAAAAAACATCCGAACAAAAGCACGCGTTTGACACCGTGTAATTTGGTGGCTTTTTGAATTTGACAACGATGCCCGTAGTCTCGGTGTCCTAATACGCCATATGTTCCATTCATTAAGATTAGAAAGCGCATGTGGAATAATGAGCGATGGTCAGTGAGGAGCAAAAGCACAGGTGCAGCGTACTTTATCATAGATTTAATGACAGGTGGCTTTCAATATAATTTTCAAAAACTTGACATCTTAGTGGTCATGCTATCATCATGAATGACGCAGTGGCTTTTCTACCTAATTTCATTCTGGTGAAAACACGTGTTACGCACTCTGCTGCTGCGTCGTTTGCGGTCACGAGAAAGCTCACGCAAAAGAATTATGATGTGGATTTAAATTGGGTTGGAAGTGTACTAAACACTAAACTATGGATTTCTTTAAAGGGGGTGAGTGACACTTTTATCGGTTCAGGTGTTTGTAATAGCCTTAACTGGAAAAACAAGCTTTAGTGTTTTTAGTTGTTGCAAGTCAAAGGAGAACGATGCTCCTCTCGTTTTCTGCATGTCACCTGCCCCTGGATTAACGAGTAGAGGTGCAAGGCAGTAAATATCGGCATTTGACAGTGACAATTACGACCAGAAAGGATGAGTCTCCATGTCCACTCCATGTCGGTGTCAATCTGTCAATTCTGTCCCATTCAAGTGGAGCAGAGTAGAGCAGGAAAATTGGATGAAATTCTATTCTGAGGAATATTTTGCCAATTTGATACTACAAAGGATTTTTTTGTCGTGATTGAAGAAAAGAAGAAGGGGAGAAGAGATGGAGAAAAAAACCTAAGGCTACTTTTACGGTTGAGTTCTTCTTTCACCACTTTGAATTGCAAAGTGGACTACTATTCCTTGGAGAAGGAGGAGATCAAGATGAAGAGGCAAATAGGACCTGTCACTTGTGTGCATAGTTATGGACAATTGGACGCGCTCAGAAGCAAAAGAAAGAAGGGGGAGAAGACTTTTGAAAATCTCTAGGACTTTGCATACATTGACCAAGATGAATGGAAATCAAACAACTTGGAAGGGAGGAGTAAAGGATCAAATGAAGCGTCTGAAAAAAGCCAAGATTGTCAAACTCGTTTAACTTGAAAGTGAAATGACAACCGTGAGGAAGCAACAGGAGAACCGATTAGAAGCCCTAAGCCAAACCATAAGAAGATTGGGAACGCATGCGAAACGACCCCATTAAAGCAAGTAGAGCTAGGGTTTCGATCTAAGCCCTTCAAAAATTCTCCCACATTTACATACAAAACCAGTTTATGCAAAATAATTTTCCACTGGTAATTTTTGAATAAGGTAACTAATTTTGTGTATTATCTACCTCTTTTTTTTTAATTTATCAAAAATAATTGCCAATTAAGCAACTCTAGAGTTGCCTCACATGATCCCCTTGACCTAAAATTAAATTGCATCTGCTTTTTTATGTGTCAATGCCCTGTAAAAAACCGTCCTCGTAACACATGACTTTAATGATGATTTTAGCCTGTCCACATCTATAACCTTATCCTACCTTTTTGTAGCAACCCTTTAACGCAAAAATGCTACCTAGCAATTTAGATTCAATTACATCAAAATGATGCTCATATACGCGTGCCACCACCTGCCATATCAAAGTTGACTCTCCACACCTGACCAACCACATCACCATCGATTTTATCAATTAACCGTTTAGGATAATAATGAGTTGAAACCCTTAGACTTCCGGATGCAAGGCTCCATAAAAAAGAAGGGGTCGGAAATGAGGGAACCGAGAATGAATGAGGAGAGACATAGGAAGTTTCTCGGATTTCAATGGAAACCAGAACATATGATTATATTATGGTCCAATTGGCATCAGGTGAAGAGCAGATGTGGGGTGGGGGAGAAAACAAGGTGAAAGCTCTCTCCTCTCGTATCGTTGCTTGTTGTTGTTGTTTGAGTTGTGGCACTCTACAGTGGTACGATCATTAGCTTCTAATACTACATGGTATAACAAGCTCATTGGGTTGTCGTGTCACTAATCGTTTACTGTATAGTGAACAGGGACGAGTCATTTGCTAGCCAAGTCATGCTGACCACTTCCATCATCATCAATGTAGCACCATTGACGTTCTAAATTACAGTTATGGAACGAATTGGGAGACACAAATAATAATGAGCTTATATTTTTTGCTGCTTTTGTTGATTGCAGCTTTTCTTTTTTCGCAAAAAGTAAACACTTGATTACTTGATATATATGGAAAAAGCCTCGTAAATAAAGTGCAACTTTTTTGCAAAACACCTGAGATCTGATAGTTGCAATTTGCAAATGGAAGATGACAATAAATAGTTTCATATCAGGAATCAGCAATGAAAGTGTCAGAAAAATGCTAGTTAAGCAAAAATAGACAGTTTTCAATCTGTAACTGATTGGCTAACTGCAAGTCATCCTGATATATCAATCCCAAAAAAAGACAGATGTACACATGAAAAAAAAAATTGTACACACAATCAAATTGGAAAATCGAAATGCTTTCTTTTTAGTCAGACTTTGACTGAAAGAAAATGAGTCAAGATAAAATACAGTAAAATGTACTCCAATTTCACTCTTTGCATATTCTCGCGGTGCTCAGCATTTCATTATTTTCATTGGTGTCAATGGAGACTTCAAAACCCCATTTTTTGTCAGGTGATATTAGAGTAAAAAGGGGGTCATTGCTCATTGAGCATGCTCGTCACAGTTCCTCGCGCTCAAATGCATTGTCCGTAACAAAACCGATGAAAGGGGTTATTCAATCTCGTCACGCCGCCCTAAAGGAGAAAATAAGCAGCCAAACTTCATTCTTTTCCCCCTAGAATAGCTTGGTCCATCCAGAACATTAAACATGACATCTTTGTCTCACTCTCCCATATTTTTACAGCAATGCCAGCAATGGATATTTGGAAGTGACAACACCCCACTGATGAATGGTTTTTATGACCCAATCTTTGCTATTACTGTTGCCACCAACTAAAGCCCTAAGATTCACTTTTAGGATTAATGGCAATGACCATGAGAATATTTGCTATTGGATGCTCCTCTAGACCCTAAATGGATTAGCATATGCTTATCTAGAAATTTTGCATGGGCAAACAATATCTATGATCATTTGTTTTCATGGGAAACTGTGTCCATTAAAACAACAACTTGATAGTTAATGCTGAGAACTTTATGCTAATGAAGTAGACGAGAAGCTGCTGACCCTTGCCTTGGTTATTGTCTAGGAGATTTGCATTACTGATAGGCAGTTTAATGGGAATGTCAAAAGTGTTAAAAACCATCATTGGAAAACAGAACTAAGTTAGAGTTGAACCTGAGGATCAAAAGGACATTTCATATGCACCCTTACATACTATAATGACTTTCACTGTGCAAAAGCTATTATACTAAGTGACAGAAGTAAGGGAGAGAGAGAGCTCTAACTACAGTAGCTATGTTTTCAAAAAGCATGGTAATGTTATGCACTGTTAGCCAAAAAGTGGGCTGGTAATTGATAGTTATTGTTTCAAAACCTGATTTGGCAATTATCAGCTGCTGTCCTGCTCCTATTCATTAGTGTACACAGGAAATGACTTTCAAAGTGAAATGATTGGTTCAAAAAAGTTGCTTGTACACAGATTTATGGCATGTGTGAAGCAATTAAGCAACTTTATGCAATTTTCAGTTTATGAGCAAGTCATTATGGATTGAAAAGAAGCACTTTGCAAGGTGCATCTTCAAAAAGCACGTGGGCAGACACTTAATGACCTTTTGAAGGTCAAAATTAGCATTGGGCAATTACAAACAATTAGCTTTGTTTACTTTTGCTACTTGAGATATCTGACCATGGCTTTCTCTATGTAGGGTTGGATAGCTAGACATCTAGTTAATGTGGTTTGTCATTCTGGTGCTTTCACAATCTGTTTGCATACGCAGATTTGCACGTGAACAATAATGGTCTTTTTTTCTCGTCTGGTGACATTGGCATGGGAAAAGACTAAAATCCCTTTAATGGTCCCAAGAAAAGTCCTTTACTTGACACATTGCAACCCCAGGGAGCCCATTTAGGGGTGAACCTACTCACCAAATACAAATGTCAACGGGGGTCCACCAAAATTGAAGTTTCGATGTGCCATTCATTTGTTAACTACATTTTCCTAATTTAGTTTCTGACAGTCAGAATTTGATTTCCCCGCACGATGTCGTTCTATTTCTGTCTCTAATGACTTTGATGATGGTGCTCTATCAGTTTATGTTTCAAAATGATAACAAAACAACATTTCAAATAAGCAAGATACTGAATCTCAATTACAAATTAAAATTATATTTCAAAGAAAACCTTTGGCACATACAAACTTTTATGGGCAGATTTTTGTCTTAGGCAGTAGAAATTTGAGTCTTTTTACATCATTTCAAAATTCCCTAAGGAGCTTTTTAAAGGTTCAAGTGTCATCTTCCGTCATCTTCTAATGCAATCCCTACTATCTTGATGTCTGCAATACAATACCGTTTACACGTTTCTAAAGTCCCATAGGAGCGTTTTAAAAGTTCAAGTATCATCTTCAAATACAAGTGTCAATAGTCCCAAAAGAGTTTTTAAAAGATTCAAGTAACATCATCAAATGTTAGGCCCAATATCTAATTTCTGCGATACAAAACCGTTTATAGGTTTATATGGTCCCAAAGGAGTTTTTAAAGGTACAAATGTCATCTTCAAATGCTTTTTAACCACTAGAGGTCGCATTGATCTCGACCTATTGGTACTTTTACTTTCAATTTTCAGCTAATAGAGGGCGCACCAGGGATAGAGTAGAAAGCACCACCAGAACTCCATCCCCTTCGGATTTTAATTCATGACTCTACTGCTTCTGTTTTGCAAACAGATAAAAATCGATAAGCTGAAAAAAACCTCTCCTCCCTCATTAACTTTGCGGATGTAATTAACTTACGAGCATGGATAATTTTGCCATTTACTAAATCCCGCAGTATCTCTTTTTTTACTGCTTTAACGCAATTTTCTAGCAAACCCCAAAGTCTCTCTTGTTACTAATACACATGTGGTTATAGGAAACACGTGGCGTTTTCCAAAGGAGGTGCTGCTGCCAGTTCTTTTTTGTCTTGCTGGAAGACATACGAGACTTTTGGGGTCAAAAGACACTCTAGTGTGGAGAGATTGGATTTCTTTTTAAACCCCAACTTGGCGCATTTGCTTCTCCATACTTTTACGAGGGCTTATCTTTTTTCTGCCTCATAAATGTATGGTTAGTCCCAAGAGCGTTAGAAAGCAGGTGTTTTTCTAACTCCCTGTTTAATTGATCTCCACCCCATTTTATGCTCCTTGGCTAAATGATGCTCAGTTAGCTAACTCCTCACGTTTCGCTGCTAAACTTGACGATGTGATGAGTCTCTCTGGGTTAGAGTTGAACTGCTGCTTTCACTTCTACTCTATCGTGGTTGATGTGACAGTTGGATGAGTTCTAAACCAATGGAGAGGAAGAAATGATGATGGCAAAAGGGGATGAAAGTTTATAATTAGTCTCTTTGCAGCCTCTGTCAAGGATGATAATCCCCTTTTCATCTTGCATCATTCTCGAATTCTCTTTCACGCATGGAATATTTGGAAAATCTTCATATGCTCTTCAAAGGTTTTGCAAAGACTGCTAAGAATGTGGATTTTGATTGCGAGATTTTCAAAGATAGGGGAAATGTTTTGGGGTTTTTTTTCGGTCAACGCGCATCTTGAATGGAGAGACTGATAAAAGTCGCCATTTGAGGATGAAAAAGTAGGCAATGAACGTCATTGCCGGCCATTTGTATGTAGTTGAGGCCATTATGATCTTCGATTAGTATTTGGTCAACATCTTAACTGCCACTATCAATCTTGGCAGACTAGAAATTGTGTAGATGCAGGCGCGCGAAATGGCTCCCTTTTGTATAGAAGGTTTGGACATAAAAATGGCAAATAAAATTGACTTGCTGGAATAGATGGCCAAATAAAAATAGTAACTGACACAAAATGAAAAAATCTTTGGGTGCCAAGAAAAGAGTAGCATCTTTCAGAGGTTTATTGGAGTTATTTCCGAAGAAAGACATTTAAGGTTTACAACCCTGACGTAAACCTACATATGAAGCCCTTAATCTCTGCTGCTGCTGTAGCATGTGTGAGATACTAGGTACTTAGAGTGAATGACTCAAAACCAGAGGGAAAGACAAACTAACTACAGTACCTACCCTTTTCCCTAAAGATTGCAGTGACTTCAGGAGGCTGCGTGACAATCTTAGGGGTTAGAGCAAGTCACGCCATCGTTTTTGCTGATTGTTGACATATGTCTTATCTTATTGAAGTATTGCAAATATCGACGATTTTGAGTTACCTAATCGCTGTTGTTGAATTTCTGGGGATTGGTGACTGATGTCATAAGGTCAACCGAGTCAACACGTGTTCATAATGAATGTCAAATTTAGATAATAGGTAGCGTTGTCATCGTAATAAGAAATATAGAGACAACGCAAAGTCTCTGCCATTTTAAAAGATAAGATTCAAACCTATGTTCATTGGTCTCTCTTCTTTCTTGTAGCTTATTCTTCGAATTGTTTCAAAAGTGTAAGCTTATAAAAACTACTTTTTACAAACCTGCAACACAAAATGGATTACATCAATTTCAATATCCATAGTTCGTATTCAATCAATTTTCAATTGAATTTGTAACTTCAAGGATGGCTTGAATTTGTGGAATTGGTGCGTTATAAGTTATAACCACAAATTAATTATGTAAATGAGAAATTCAAATTATAACTAATTTTCTCCAATCATAATTCATGATCAAGTTTCAATTCAAGAGTCAAGACCCTGCCTCAAAAATCTTGACTGTAGTCTCATCTTATACAGTTGACGTAAAACCTTCCTGTCAATAAAAGGTCTTGAGTCAGGGATTGAAAAAATGATGGCAAAGAGACACCATTTAGGAAACCAATAAAGTGTGTCTCAGTGTGTCTCTGGAAACTTTACGCAAACAAAGACCCATTTCGTTCGTGTTCTTCGTCAGGGGCTGAAAAAACGAGGTGCTCGTAACTCTGCACGATGCATTCATGTTGATGGGTACTCATCGTTGGCATTCTAACGACTTTCGGGGGCTTCGCTCTTTTCGATTTGTGGTGCTTTTTTCAGCACAATATAGACCACCGAAATTTCATTTTCGTTGTAAACTTTATACGACTGTGTTTTATATCTTCGCTACCTCCTCCCTTTGTCAAACATCATTTCCAATTCAAATTGAGTTGAAAGAACAGAAAAATCCGCAACAAGTATTTTTTTCGTTGAATTATTCATCACTTATTTTCTTTATAACCGTTTTTGTCTTTCTTTCTCTGCTGCAAATGATCCTTTAAAGATTCATAAATCAGGATTTGCTCCTACTAAATGAACAAAAATCTGCATCAAAGCTTCATTAATTGTTTCACGGTCACGAACCTGCTTTTCTGATGCCTTGTGAAAAAAGGTGTCATTTGTTTTAATGAAAACCAAAATCCGCTTTGTTCCTATTGTGTAATATAAGAAGAAGAAAAAAGAAGAAGTACAAAAAATGAATCTGCTACCAAAACCCAATAAAAGATTAATCACCAACCATAATGTTTTATTTTACGGTGACCAGATGACTCCCTATATTTAGGTTGAACCCTACGCGAGCCCCACATTACAAGCTATTAGTGACCAGAGCGTTCTTTGTAGCAGAGTGGGTGGACGTGTAACCTGATAGCTTCGAAATCCAGCGATTCAAACAACTCATTGGCATCATTTCCCATACTGAAGTAAAGTCTACCTGTTCATTAAAATACTCCTTTGTTCTGGTCAATTTTGCGTTGTCCATCATTTGATGATCAACTTCCTCTGATCTCTCTGCTGAGAGAACCTGAGTGGTTTTTCATGCAATAATGACTTCAAGTATTACATACTGACATACTTTTCTTCTATCTTCTTTGGTCAAGGTCGATAAACCTACTTTGCAACACACTTGTTGTTGTTTGATAATCTCAGTGTAGTCAATTTTCCTTTGTCCGGTCTTTGTGAAATTATTGCGTTATCAGTCAACTTCCTTCGATAGATCTTCATGATGGATTTAAATTGACCTACTGTGCTACTGACTAAACTCAAAAGCTTTTAAAGTTTGGTAAAGCGTGACAAATTGAAGAAAATCACACGACTTTGATTTGGCTTGTTAAAAAATGGTAGCAACTTTTTAAATTGAGATTTAAACCTCAAAAGGACTGAGTGATAAGCATCAACGATGCTAAAAATGCATCGCAATTTGTGGTGGATGAACAAAGAGAGTCCCAAAAAGAGAGAAAAAGACAACGCAGAAAATTGAACAATTGACAAAATTGTAGTGAAGAGAGTAGCAACATTTATGTGTCATGATGAAACAAAAAAGTGTAAACAAATTAGAGGTTTTTGTAATAAGCAAAAAAAGGTTTCCAAGCAATCATCGCGGTATCGTTTATAAAATCTCTTTGGGAACTCTTGAACTTTGGCTGCTACTTCTAGTTTTGAAAGATGAAAAATGACTGTAGGTGAAAAATTGAACAGGAACAAGCAAGGATGCGAGTTTCTGTTACAAAAACTCCAGATTCCCACAGGAAAAAGAACAACGTTAATTACCAACAAAACAAGGAAAATCATTTGACATCAATTAAATCATGGTGGAAGTACTCCGTCCATAATGATGCATTTCAGAGCTTTGGAGAAAAAAAATCCAAGTTCAATTGTTCTCTAGAGGTGATCATTAACGACCAGGGTTATTAAGGTGTCTCTCTAAAAATTGAAAAGCAGCAGGAAATCGCCTGAGATTCATCACTTTTTTGCTTCGTTCCAACCGAAGCCATAAGGCCAATTATTGTGGATTTCAAAAGGCAAATGACTGCTCTTTTTTTTTTTAAAGCGCGAGCTCAAGCTGCTGGCGCTTCTACATTTTTGTATTCTTCTTATTGAATGTTGTTTCAAGTCTGAGCGATCAATGTAAGGAAAAAGCATTCTTATTACAATCCATTTCCTTGAAATACTACGAATCTTTTGTTCCTTTTTGTTTCTACTAAATGACGATTGTATTGATTTTGTAATCATGCTCATTGTTTGAAAATTACTCAAAATGTCGCATTTGAATTTTTNAAAAAGACAACGCAGAAAATTGAACAATTGACAAAATTGTAGTGAAGAGAGTAGCAACATTTATGTGTCATGATGAAACAAAAAAGTGTAAACAAATTAGAGGTTTTTGTAATAAGCAAAAAAAGGTTTCCAAGCAATCATCGGGGTATCGTTTATAAAATCTCTTTGGGAACTCTTGAACTTTGGCTGCTGCTTCTAGTTTTGAACAAAGTTTGTATAGTAGAAGTTGCGCAGTACTCGATTTTACTAAAAGGTAAACACGTCGGAATCAGCGCCTCCCGGCCTCCGGAGGCTGGAAATTTTAAAGTCATGATTTTTTAAAAGTGTTCCAAAAAAATGTTTTTCTGTTGTTATAATGCTCCAAACGTTGTGTAAACCAAGTGTGATTCATCATGAGATTTTTTTCAATTACTATTCTGTATTTATCATGAATGGATATTTCATTGTACTTAGTTCTATGATCACACAACTGATGGAAATTATCGGCCGTCAAGCGGGCAGTCGAGTAGTTCACAGGCAGCCCAAAAGATGGCCGGTCAATGTCCGATTTCTATGTAACGTTACAGACTTGAACTCAACAAAACCTCGTGTCGCTTAAAAGCACCGATTACTGCGCAACTTCTACTATACAAACTTTGCAATATACCTTCCGGTAGAATTTCAACTGGTAGATCTCCTTCAACCTCTCCCAAGACTCTTACTCAACCTATACGAGCTCTTTTACATCACCGAAATGATGGATTGTAAAGAGGCTTTTGTGCCACCCACTTGGTTCATCTGCTCAACATCAGTCAATCATCTTTTACTTGTTCTCAACTGCATTATGAACTTTGTCATTTATTGCTGTTGCAATCAAAGCTTTCAAAATATTCTATTTTTGAAACCTCTAAAGGCAGTGAGTAAAAAAAATGTATTATTGATTAATTAATTTCACCTGCAAATGCATTTTCTTGACACTTTTTAGGTAACAAATGCTTCATTTGGAAGAAAAGCAGTTTATGATGGAGAACAAATTGAAGAAGTTGAAAACAATGCAATTCCCATGGAAGATCTAAATCAACCAAATGATGGAACGATTCACTTTGCAGGTAATGAACAATATTTTCATAATCTTCTTGGATTTCTCCATTTCTGGATTTTTTTTAAAGAACTTTTGTGGTTTGGAATTTGGGTCCAAAAGGATTTCAATTTTCTTCCATTTCTGGATATCTTTTAAAGAACTCGAGTGGTTTGGATCAGAGTTTCAAAACTCACTGAAAAAAAACAAAAAGTCTCAAAAAATTCTCAAAAAAAAATTACTGAAAAAAATGGCCAAAAATTCACTGAAAAAAATCACTGAAAAAAATCACTGAAAAAAATCACTGAAAAAAATCACTAAGTTGTCAACAGCTAAAAAGTCCAAAACCACAACATTTTCACGAGTTTTTCACCCCAAAAAAATCGACAATTTTCTCGGGAAATTAAAGTTGAATTTTTGGACAAAAAATGAAGATTTCGAACAGTGTGCTTGAAATACTACGAATCTTATGTTCCTTTTGTTCCAACCTAAATGATTGTATTGATTTAGTAATCTTGAAGTTTTGACCTTTTTCATAAGGTAACCACAATAATTTGAAATGTCCGGGAGGTTGGATTATGTTCACTCTGAAGTGGATTTGGAACAAGTCAAATATAAGCTCGAAAAAGCATTGAAAAAATCACAAGAATCAAAGAAAACTCAACGGAGAACAAGACAAAAAATCACTCGTAATACAACCCAACTTGTCTTGGCTTTGTTTTGTCTTGTCTTGGTCATTATAATTCTTGCTATCATCATTGCCACAACCTCAAAAGAAGGGGGGAAAGATGTTAGGCAAGGTATTGATTCAAGTACCTTGATCACAACCTTACCAGCAAAGACAAGTACTGCTGTTCAAACTTCAACAATTGTTCAAGAGGTCAATCAATGTATTGAGTTTGATGATGTCAATGTCACAATCACTAATGACAAGGTAAATCATAAGCAAAGTTTCATTGATTTGGGTTTCATTTTCAAACATTGTAGTATGAAATGCTTTGTAACAAAGATTGGATTGGAGATGAAATCTGTGATGACATGTGCAACACTCTAGAATTCCAATTTGATCTAGGAGATTGTTGCTTGACCAGCCCTGGTAGTGATTGCATTCAATGCCAATGTTTTTGTCCAGGAGTCAGTAACGTTACTACCCACATTGAACCCTCAGAAATCACTTGTGCAGCTTATGATTTTGTACTGAGTACTGATCTGGATTGTCCTCAAACATGGATTGGTGACGGATTTTGTGATGATGATTGCAATCATCCACAAGCTGGCTATGATGATCAAGATTGTTGCACTGCCTCCAATGTATTTTGGGATAATACATGCCTTGATTGCAAATGTTATCACTGTTTATCTGTGCATCCATGTTATGTTCCACCAGAAGTCCCTTTGCCTCCAGAATTGAATTGTGATTTGATGAGTAATGATGGGTTTTGTGATGACCTCTGCAATCATCCAGAACAGGTTCACCTATGTCTATTTAACTGTCAGATCATACTCAACTCAGTTTTTTCTCATAGAATTTTGATGGCGGAGATTGTTGTCTAGATTACATTGATGTCACATATTGCACAGAATGCTATTGCTACAATGATTGCTCTCAACATCCCAGCGAAAGTTGTTTGGAAGAAAATCCAAATTTGTCAAATGCTGCTTCCTGCAATCCTCAGTGGATCAATGATACCTTTTGTGATGATGAATGTAATTTTTCTGAGTTCAATTATGATGGAGGAGCTTGCTGTTTAGACTTAGTATCTAATGATTTTTGCTCGCATTGTTTCTGTTATGATGACTGCAGTTTTCATGACCAAATAGAATTACCAACAATAACATTAACACCTGTTATCAATGTGACTGAAACTCCTTGGCGCTTTGATTCAACTACTATGGCCAATTTTGAAGGTAAGATAAAGATCTCTTTTTAAAAGGAATATTTGGATACATATAGGTATCGTTTGATTTATTTGAATTGTAGAATGTTATGTTGCAAATCCAATGCCAATGGATGTACCATACGTTAATGAGGGTTGTTATCCTGATTGGAAGGGTGATACAATATGTGACGATGTCTGCAATGTACCTGAGCTACAATTTGATGGAGGAGATTGTTGCTTTGATGAGATATATGCTGCATATTGTTCATTCTGTTTTTGCTATCAAGATTGCAACTTTCATCCTCAAGGAGACTTCAAAAACACAGCTTTACCACCAGCTCCACCACCAGCTTTACCACCAGCTCCACCACCAGCTTTACCACCAGCTTTACCACCAGCTCCACCACCAGCTTTACCACCAGCTTTACCACCAGCT
>LT727994.1:6339-26982 GCA_900157175.1 Oithona nana
TCGATTTCCATCGGTTTTAGACCCGAAAAATAAAAACCGGCAAATCGCCGGATTTTCCCGGAATTTAAAACCGGATTTCTCACGGGGGCGGAAGCTCTACATTTTGAAACTTATATATTCTGTTTCCATATGATCTGAGAATTCTAAAACAGTAAAGCATTCCCAAGTAACATCCAAAAAATAAAAATAGGTCTGGTGCGACACAGTGTCAAATTCTCCAGAACTAAAAGGCATTGTTCCTCCTGGGAAAAATGAAGAGCTAACCCCCCTTTTGCCAAGATTTCATCCCTTTGCAGTATTCACATTCTTTCAGGAATTGCTTACAAATCTGAATCCTAATCCAGTAAAGTGCAATTTGAATAATCTTCCCAGTCACATTTGTAACCTTCGCTGCTTTTGGGAAACTTGTTACTTAGGGAGAGAGTTCAGGAATTTACGTTTGTCTTGTTTTCGTTGACGTTTATTCTTCTAGATGCTATCTTGTTACAAAAATAGTGTAAGACGAAAATGTAAAACTGTTTTTAAAAAACTACAATTTTTTTGGAGCAGTACTTTTAAAATACTGAATTATTTTGTTGCAACCCCTCAGACTCTGACTTTGCTGTGACATCTGATGTCGTAATGCACAATCTAAAGTAAAGTCTTCAAAGCAAAAAAGTGTAAATCGGATACTTTTGTTGCTACTCTCCAGCACAAAAAGTATTTTGTATTTCAAGTTGTATTTGGCAAAGGAATTTCCTACAGTCTTTTTTTATTGCTTCAATCAATCCGAAAATTAGTCAGTTTTGCAAAGGCTTCAAACAAATAATCCACAGTACAGGCTAGGCTAGGGGAGGGCTGCTGTCCTGAAAAGCGACCCAGGATAGTATCAAGGAAAGTATTTGAAAGTATGTTGGCTCCAAGCCGAAAACTTTCCACTTCACTCATGATGTCATAGAGTCATGATTTGCTAGCAAAGGTTTTGGAATTGAGGTTGGTTTTGCCTCAAGCCATAGGCAACTTTATGTAGTAGGATCCTTTTAGTATATAGGAAAATTTAAGGTTAGATGGCGTGTATCTTACCTATAATTTAGTAGGGGTGACTGTCCTCAAAAACTTTTGCTCTTAGGCCGAAAATGGTGAGTGTGACACTGAAGGAAGCTTTCAGGACACTGCGGTACGTTAGTTGAATAGAAGTTGAGCCAAGTTTTTCAGCCAGCAAGAGGGTAAGTAGAAGGCCAAAGTCATCTAATCGGCGGGCTGCACAGATTTTGAACTAAGCACTTTTGAGTCTGTGCAGTGACATGAGTAGGCTAAGGGCTGACCTGCCATGCCTGTTAGAAAGCAACTTTTGCACAATAAGTATGGATAACGACAAAGTTGGATTGCTATTTTACACCAGCAGCACTCAGAAGCGAGAATGAGAACTATAACTTTTGCCAATTTCCCTCGTACCTTCTCCAACACTACTACCCCCAAGATACTTTGTCTTTTTTACAACCCCCCATTTTGCATTCAGGTGGGTCTTTCAAGTAAAAGGGGTGAGAAATGGATGAAGCAATAGTCTGTTCATTTTACCCTTTGTTCTGCTCTCAACATGTTTCAATATACCTACTCGAAAAAGATAAGATATAGTACTGCTGTAAATAAAGTGGAAATTTTCAAGTGGCAGTAATTCAAGCATCCCACAGGCCACACTTGACATTTTTTCTTCTTGAAAAATTGAAACTGCTTTTTTTAAAGGTTAATTGAAATTCAGTACGTACATTAGTCACGCAGTAGTCGTGAAATTAATTTTCTATAATAAGAATTCTCCAAAAAAGAAAGGTGTTAATTTGTGGATACATCTTCATATTTTGTTGCTTTTTCTTTGCTGTCAATGGCGTTTTACTGCGGGTGCTTGAGTTAGGCAGGTCATCAAGAATTTTTTCGTGTCCGGCAAAAACAACCTAAAGAATGTCTTTCTTCCGTTTTTCAAATACATTTTTCAACTTCCTGCTTCATATTTGTCGAGGTCAAAAAAATCTTTTGACTTATCTCACCTTAATCCCATTCAAGATAACTTTATTATTTCGACGTAGTAGTAGCATCAGAACAGAGTCTATTTTGAAAATCTTTTAGCTCTAATGGAACATTTTCTGCAGAATTCCGGTAAGGAAACTATCGAATTTCCTTTGCAAGGCTTTATTGTTGTTGCATCTTTATTTGGGTGATGCATTTTTTATTCGGTAAGCTCTGAAATAGTGTTTTAGAAAATCGAGCCACCCTAATCTCATCTTTATCATATTTCTAGATGATAGAATCCTACGCACGTAAATTCTTGAATGAATCATTTATTTGATTAATTTTTTTATCATTTGCACACATGCATCAAAAATAGATTTTTTCATTGAACGTCGTGTAGAACGACACGACAAGCCTAGCTGCCCCCGTTTTTAGCATTTCCAGTTTTCATCTTATAACGCCTGATTCGCGTGTGTGCGCTCTGCTCAAGCCAGCTGGCGTCAAGTCAATCACTCCAATCTAAAGTTCCACTCAAACACAGTAAAACGACAAAAAAATCTTTTGATATTGATTTCGTTTTTATTATGGGCAACGAAGTTTCATGCGAGGTAACTGTAATTTTGGCGCTAACTGTTCGAAAAAAGAGCTCTACTGCAGAAGCAGCAGCGGGCGGCTTTCTAAAAATCAGCTGTAGTATGTGTTACTACTCAAAACATAAACACAAAAGCAGCTGACATACATTTCCAAGTAAAACTTTTGCTCATCTCTTCCATTTTGTTTCGCTTATGTAGTCTTTGGAAATTATGGACAAATGTAATGGAGCTGGAGGAGCCCAAAATCCAATCATCATAGAAGACAAAATGGATCGACTTATTACTGCTTCAATGATGCCCCACGAATTGTACCATTCCTTACCACCTATGCCATGGTTTGGTATGGATATTGGAGGTACACTGACCAAGCTAGTCTATTTTGAGCCCACCGACTTGAATGATATCAGTAGCCTCAATAATGGAGGACTCAAAAGGAACAAAACTGATTTGAAGACCATTACCAATATTCGAAGATATTTATTGACCAATAAGGCTTATGGGACATCCGGACAACGAGATGATCATTTGCAAATGTCCAATGTACACATTGGAGGCAGATTAGGCACCTTACACTTCATTAGATTTCCTACAAGTCAGGTAAACAACATTTTTACTTCTTCATGTCACTTAATGAAACTAATCAAGTTTGATTTGTAGATGAATGCATTTGTGGCTTTAGCCAAAGAAAAGGGTATGGCAGCGTTGGCTAGCACTGTTTGTGCTACGGGTGGTGGAGCTTACAAATTCGAGCCTGAATTTCGTCGTGAAGTCCTTATGAATCTGAACAAGTTTGACGAATTAGATTCGCTCATACGTGGTGTTGAATTTATGGTCGAACATAGGCAAAACCATGAACTTTTTTACTACCAAAATCCACAGGTATAAAACACCTTTTTAAAGTGTTTTCAACACTTCTTTCCAAAGGACAAACTCATATTTTTGAGAGTAAATCTGCAATGCTATTAAAATTCATTTAACTGTCTCCTTGACATTTCATTTTGCATCATCTCCTCAAATTTTACAGAAAGAAGCACAATGTCAACAAAATGCTTTTGATCAACCTGGATCAACGATTTATCCATTCATGCTTGTCAACATCGGATCCGGAGTGTCCATTTTAAGCGTCCAAGGCCCGGATGATTACAAACGCGTTTATGGTACCAGTTTGGGAGGTGGTACCTTTTTGGGTCTTTGTTGTTTGTTGACTGGATGCAACACTTTTGAAGAAGCTATGGCTTTAGCAGCACAAGGTGATAACAAGAAAGCCGACAAACTGGTCAAGGACATCTATGGTGGTGATTATGAACGTTTTGGATTGTCTGGTGACACTGTGGCCTCCTCCTTTGGACAAATGAATTGTCCGGAGAAACGCAAAGATGCCAAACCTGAAGATTTGGCTCGAGCCACCTTAGTCACTATTACCAATAACATTGGATCTATTACCAGGTTATGTGCTCAAGCCGAGAAATTAGAACGTGTTTTGTTTGTGGGCAATTTTCTTCGGATCAATTCTATTTCTATGAAGTTGTTGGCCTTTGCCATGGACTTTTGGTCCCAAGGGGCTATCAAGGCTCTGTTTTGTAGGCATGAAGGCTACTTGGGAGCTGTGGGTTGCCTCTTGGAATTGATGAAGACCAGACACTCTAGACTATCTTCTCCTGCGCCACCATCTTCGCCAAAGTTAAAAGGAAGTACTCAACAGAAACTGTAGTTGACATATCATCAATGGAATCCCCAAAATTATTTGCACAAAAAATTAATCAGGCTGTTTTAGAGAAAAATCTGGTTTGAACCCTACTTCCCCATACATACATCGCCATCAGCAAACGTTATTAGCACACATCAATAATGTATTTTGCATTTAATAGGCCAATGCTAATAAAATCTTATCTATGACTGTTTTTTTATTCATGATTACCATTTTCTAAATGGACTTGAAAGCAGATTTAGGCAGTAAAACTCAAGCACCAGCATAGTTTTTGCCGTCAGCCGATTTGCGATGAGAGTTGAGTGCAGTTCAAAGTTAATGGTACTGCTGCTGCTAGCTTCAATGTTGGAACTTGCTTTTAGTACATAAAAGTAGTGATAGTAAAAGCCAAAAACTTTGCATCAATTTTAAAGGGGAAGCAGAAAAGCATGTAGTACTATTTTGAAACGCCATCTAGTTTTTGAATGAACTTTAGGTCCTCTATATTGCAAGTAAATTGCAGTTAAAAGTTTTGTTTAAATAAGGTTGAAAAGCAAGATTTTTGCAATCTGCTTTCCCTAGCTTCGGTGGTTGTAGAAAGCAACAAACTAAGTGTTGCTGCTTAGTAAACTGTACTTGGTTTGACGTGCTACCATGATAAATAGAACTTTCCTTCCCATTTAACGAGGAAGCATGCCAGAGAAAATATAAAGTAGTGGTCCTGCATTTTTTCTTGATGCCTTCCTTCCTGACAATAGATTAATTCCATTGGGGATGGACAGAAGATGATTATTTTCCCAATTGTGCTTCTCAAATGGATTTGGAATGATCTTAAGCCTTTTGTGCCCAAAAATGCCAGAATTTTCATTTGAGGCATCTTGGAGGTCCGCTCCTCCCCGAAAGAAAATTGACCTGGGCCTCTGTTGATGCGCAAAGGGAAGAGTCGTATGGAGGCCACGGAGGAGGCCTTGGCCTCCTAGGCCTCCTCCTCGCAGGAGCTGAAGAAGAAGGCATAACGCATTTATAATCTGAGTTATATTGTGCTTGACATTGAACTGATGCTTGCTTGCCTCACGCTTTGCTACTCCGACGTTACTGGGGCGCATCATCGTCCTCCTATCTGGTCTGGAGATAGAGGAGAGGAGCTTCTTACGCTTGCTATAATGGATTACCCCACATCTTTCATGAAAAAATGGGGTAAAAAGGATCATCTAAAACATTGTTCTTTCTTTAAGGAAAAGGCCGCCATCGAAGTTTATTTAGTAGTGTTAAAAAGGGACAGAATAGCTTTCCGTGGGAAAAACTTTTACATTAAAGGAAAGTCTACCTTTCGTGCCTTCTGCAAAATTGAAGAACCTGCTGCTGTATGCATCTCTCCTGCTCCTCATTCCATTTTAGTGTCTTCTTACAATATCTCTACACAAGTTTTTAGGAGATGATGTTGGTCTGCATGCTTCCTTTCCTACTACTCTTCCTCTGCTCTCACATTGTTTGAAAATTACTCAAATTGTCACATTTGAATTTTGGCATTTTCAAACAATTTTTGTCCTATTAAAACTGACCTGTCTGGTAACACTGTTTGACCGCAAACTATCGCTTCGCTCGCAATGTTGAATGAGACTTTTTCTGTGATTTTCAAACACTTTGTGCTCTGGGAGTACATTACAGTAGTAGCGTACTTTTTTTTGTTGCTTTCTTTGTCCCAAGAGTGTTTCAAAGTTGTGATGATGAATTGCATGTACTGTATTCTTCTAGTGATGACGTACATAGTTGTGATGCCCCCAATATCCAATACATTTTTTGTTGAAAGGAAGGTGGCCTTCGTGACCGTTGCTCCGGATAAGTATTTTCATCAACATTCCAATCTTAAACGGTTTCTATAAATACTAAATAGGTGCGGCGACGATAAGAAATAAGGAAAAATACACCTGCACATACTGTATCTCAGCATAGTATGTTACACATTTATTACATTCTTGGTTGTAATTATAAAGAAAAGAGAAGGTAAGAATTTGTACTTCGGAAGGAATTATTTATTGGAAAGGATTTATGGTCACTTCAAGTGCATTGATGACTCGGTCGCACGAAAAAACAATTTTCTTGGAGAGAGAAGAAAGCCATGAATGAAGTCATCGTCTTCTGCTTCTCATAAACCAATATAGTATATGCATTCTGCAATCTGCAGCATTGTGCATGCAGATTGCATACTTAGTTGTGGTGGTGGTGTATCTCTATGGCATTTTCCCATGTCTATTTGCACAATGGCATATGCATGTGATTGGGCAATTTCTGGAGCTTTAAGGATAACTGTGGACTGGAGAGGAAGAAGGAGATGGTTCTAGCTGGAAAAATATTGTATTAGTCAAGGTTCGCTCGTCTGCTTTCTTGGACCAACAGAAGTAAAATTGGATCTTTAGTTGGTAATCACACTATTCGAAAAGTCAAATTTTTTTGACAATTTTTCTCGTGAAATCAAAGTTGTCAACAGCTAAAAAGTCCAAAACCACAACATTTTCACGAGTTTTTCACACCCAGAAAAATCGACAATTTTCTTGGGAAATCAAAGTTGAATTTTTAGACAAAAAATGAAGATTTCGAACAGTGTGGGTAATAGGCTTAATCAACCAGAATAAGATGTTGAGCTGGGGAGCATTGTCATGGGTATCTGGGGATGACGACTTACATTTGGCTCATAACTTTGCTTTGGCTGTCAGTGAATGTGAGTGACGTTACGAAATGATAAATGAATGCTGCTCGCGCGGGCACGCGCGCGCGATGCGATCTCCTTCATCGTCTTCGTCTCTGTTTCGAGAATCTTATAAAGCGGCTTTTTCTAAAGTTTTCAAACTTTCTTAATTGGCTGAAAAGTTTTCGTTCAAAAATTCACTACAAAATTGAAATGAGAAAGTATCTAAAAACTAGAATGAAAGGGGCTCTCTAACTTTCCCAGCTTCTCCTCGAAAAAAAGCTTTCCCAAACATCTGTTGTTACTGTTCTACAACAATTCGCACACAACAACGCAAAATCCTTTCTGTGAAAAAGGCCAAAAAGGCCAATCCTGCATTAGCCAAATACGTATCAATTTGTCATCTGTTCAGGTAAAAAGAATTCTACGCATTTACGTAATGAACACGAGAGCTTTCATAATCCCTAATCGACCTTCAAAAGCCTGGAAAAAAGTTTTGCGAGTGATTAACTATGCATAAGTAAGGCTCCGCCCCGCATGAAAAGGCATAGATAGCGTTGATGCGCTAATGATTGGACCACGTCATTACACAAGAGCTTTTGGCCACAAAAGACACAAAAGGCGTCGCTGCCAATTGTAGTGCTGCTGTGGCTTTGCCAAAAGCACTACACCCAACCTGAAAGGGCCCCTAATTTTGCGTAAAAGGGTCAAGGCAAGGTGCATTTTCAATCAAGAAAAGTAGTGAGTGTTTGACGAAAAACAGCAAAGGAACAAAGGACAAAAAAGGGCGGCGGCTGATGTATTGAAGAAACTGTCAATTGCGATGCACATTACTACATTTGCTCTATTTCTGCGTTTAAGACGACTTTGCGAGGAGATTCGAGAAGCATTACTGCTGTTGCTAGTCAATTATTGCTCTAGAAAATAGAGCTTTAAAAAGTTTTATGGCGCGGAAGAAAAAACATATTTTTTGTCGTATTCCATTTTGTTATTGTCATATCAAATAGTGTACGTAATAAGCGTACAGTACAGTCAAACAAATTAGAAGGCAACTTCTTATATGTTTCATACTTTTTGACCGTACCAGTACATTTATAAGGTTATGAATGATTGTCCTATTGAGTAAATCTTCCACATCAGAAAAAGTTCCAGTAGGTTGCATTTGTGAGAAGAAGGCCAATTTTTTTGCTTCTTGTGAAGTTACCGAAAAGTTTGTGTGTACAAATGCCCAAAGAGACAATTTGCACCCAAAAAAAAAGATCGAGATATACATAGCACTACACAGTACACATGTACTAACTCAAAACTGTATCTGCAATATGTGCATTTAGTCTCACATAGCGACGTCATTCGTTGCTCTTTTTCAACAACCGCAGTTTTTTTGGTGCTGGGGGTAAAAGCTCCTCAAACTCAAAACTGCTTAGAAAGTTCTGCTCTTATACTTGAAATTTCTCTTTGCCCTCCTCATCTGCTTCTCTGTCCTCTCTCTCTCTCTTTGTGATGTTCCTTAGAGTAGTGTTTCTTTTGAATTTTTAGTAGTCGTCGCCTTAGTATGATGATGATGGGCTCTTCTTTCATAGCCTTTTTCAATTTCGTACCTCTTAAAATAAATCAATAGGAAAGAAAATGCATCAATACGCAGAGGAGAAGGCCTTCAGCAGGAGCCTCAAAGTGTGCACTGCAGTTTTCTGTCTCATCGAAGATCCTCTTTTCATCCTCAAATTCTACAGTTGGCACCTTACTTATATTGAAGAAGCAGTAGCTAGCTCCTCTTTTCATTTTATTTTACAGATATGATGTGTATAAAAGTTTCTCTCCTCCTCCTAAGTGCAGTTGCAGTAGAAGAAGCTTGTTGATAGCTACATCTAGTATATGAAGCTACTCTCCAAGTCATGGAAAGTTCTGATTAGGAAAGCGTGCAGTCAAAACTTTTTACTTCCCCCTTCAAAACTGGTATTTCAAATGTGTACGTACCTCGTAAAGTACATTAGCCAAATACATCAAGAATACATCGAGGTTACCTTGAATACAGACTAATTTTCTAAAAAGGGGCCAAAAGTTTATGTGTAAAACTTATCTCATCATCCTGTACTTGGGTGTGGCTATGACCCAAATCCATGTTACCAGATGTTTGTCCTTTCTTTCTTACCCTTCTTCATTTAATCTTTCCTGCTCGTGTCCCTCTCAATTATTAATCCTTTCAGCAAATTGTTTCACACATTTGACTAAAAGTAACTCAAAAACAGGCTGAAATGGCATGAACAATTGGGACTAGGAAGCAGAGCTACTGCTGCTGAGGAGTTTGGGGAAGAAGAAGCTTTGTGTCACGGTTCTCCTTACTACTACAGTAGTAGTAGTGGCGCTTCAGGACTCCGGCGCCATGTATTTTGCCCAGGCTAAAGAGTAGTAGCTGTAGCTACTGTACTAGAGGCTGCAGAATAGCAGCGCGAGCGGAGCCTGAAGTGGAGCTAAAGAAGCTTCGCCTTCGGAGGCCGGAGAGTTGGAGGCCGCTTCAGCCTTCGTCTTGGTCTCGAAGAAGCCTCCTACTACTACTTCGAAGTAGCCTCACTCTGAGGTTCCAATATCACCCGGCGGTAGCCTTTCTATCACAGTTATGTGTACACACACGAGGCGAACGCTACACACATAACAAATCGAACTTCTAGTGCAATACTGATACTACTGCAGAGGAATACAAAAGGTATTGGATACTACTACTACTGCAGAAAGTTTCGAAAGCAACAGGCACAAAAGTAGTGCAGCTAAGCAAATATTGTTCTTGAATAAAAGGAGGAAATTTTAGAGTCTGCTTCACAAATCTCCAGTGTACTGTATATCATTTTAGTTTTTTCCCTTTCTTTCTTTCCAGCTCTACTGTAAGCTCCTGTTGCGAAGCCAGAGGACAAAGAACGCGAATACAGAAGAAGAAGTGTATTTTATTACATTGGAGTCTACGACTCCAACTCCTCTGATATCTGCAATTGTGACAACCCAGATAGAAAAAGAAGAAGAAGAAGGGGATTATTGCGGGGACATTTTTCAAGTAGCTTTCCAGCTCTTCAACAAGTAGAATAGTTTTGTTGTTGCACTCCAAGAAATGAGGATGGCTTGTCACGCAGCTCGCGTTTTAAGGCAAAGACACAAAGCTGATGTGGATGGCTCGGAAAGTGACATTAGTCCTGAACAAAGAAAGTGTTTGGAGTCGGCCTTTGAAGCGGCAGACAAAAATGGAGATGGGATTCTCTCCGCTGATGAGTATTATGAAATTTTCCAGACCCATGGCCTGACTATAGGTAAGAAAGTCAAGGAAATTATGATGTACGCAATGCGACACTTCTCTAATACTGTCGTGAAACCCATTAGCTCTATCCTACATACATAGTCTAGGAACAACTAAGAGAACAGCGAAGGCTAAACGAGAGTAAGGTAGATGGCGTAGCCAAGTATTTCGGGTACGACGACCGTGAAAAACTGCCGCGTCAGCCGTATTCAAGATAGGTACTACCTTAAGACTTTTTATCGCATGCAAATGAGGCTTTTATGGTGGGAAATTATTTCTTCAACAGTCTGTGTATAAAGTTTCTCTGCCCTCATCCGGAGTCAGCTTCCCTCGTAAATTAAGGTAGAAAACCTTGAATTTCTTTTAGACATGGTTGAGTGTAGGAGACTTGAATTGAGTAGACCATTTCTCCTACTCGTTTTCTTCTATTCAGAAGCAGGTAGTATATTGCCTCTCACATGTGCGACACGTACCAACATTTCATAGAATGACCAGAGACCATCAAAGAAAGCAGACCCCAGAAGTAGTTGTGGGAGATCAGGAGAATGGGCCTGACATTATGAAACAGAACGACAATCTAGAGAGCAGCCAAATGTCCTCAACATTTAGACGTTACTAACGTATAAATAACATATTAAGCCCGATATTTTTTTCATATTTTTTGTCAAGTCGCAGCTGCTCTATGCGATGCTACTTGGCAGCTGTAACAAGAAGGGAAAGACGATGGCGAAAGAAGCTTCTTGGAATTTATCGACTTTTGTGTCCAATGATTGATTGCGTTAGACGTCGGTCGACCAAAACATCAGTACTTTTCAGTCAAAAAAGTATCTGAACTTTTGTGATGCCAAGTTTCACAGCTGCTACGATATTGCCAACACACGAGTGAAGAACAGCTTTCACATATCCAATGCGTAGTACTACGAAAGCAACGAACGACGCAATTTTCGTGTGGTGGTGGAAAAAGGAGATTGATTAAAGTAGAATCCATTTTTCAGTAGACAACTTATGCCAGTTTTTGTGAGGAGGTTGTTTAGCCAGTATTCTTGGCAGTAGTAGCAGAGACCCTCGTTTAAGCCCTTGTCTTGCACTTTTTCTCTGAGAAAGAGATATAAAAGGGAAATTTCTCGTCACAGCAGTGTCCAAAGAGATGCGAGAGGAGTCGAGGACTGAGTAGGCAAAAGGGAGCTGATGCCCCGCAAAGAATACTAGAGGCCTCGGCCAAGAAGAATAGAAAATGGCCTTTTTCTGGGTCAGTTTTTCTTATCGAAAAAGTGAACTGTTCTAGGGTTGTCTTGTTGCATCAGTAACCAATTTGTAATCTTTGGAAGTTATTTCTTCCGGCTGCTGCCATGAAAACGCGCAGTTTTATGTATGTAGCTGTGCAGTATACAAATGCACGGTGTTTGAAAATCGCAGAAAAAAGTATCATTTCACAACATTGCGAGCGAAGCGAGCTACGTTTACATTTTGGACAAAAGTTCATTAAAAATGCCAAAAATGGTCAATTTGGCAAAATGGATTTTGTCTTGGTCGGTTTTTCTTATCGAAAAAGTGAACTTTGTGGTTCTAGGGTTGTCTTGTTGCATCAGTTACCATTTTGTAATCTTTGGAAGTTGTTTCTTCCGGCTGAAAACAAGCATTTGTAGCTGTGCAGTATACAAATGACAAATAAGATGAATGTAGTAATCAACATTTAATAGGCAGGCCATTTTCCTTGAATAGAAAATCGATAAATTGGGCTCTCAATATAAAAGAACCCTTGAGCTATTTCGCTAGCTCGTCGTCGTGTTGGAAGTACATACTAACTTGGCCATCCACTCCTCAATAATATGATGATCATCGCAAAGTACACTAACTTTACGAGACACAATTCCAATCTTTATTGGTGCAATGCAATCATCCAAAGATTTACATCTTGTGAAAATCCTTAGCAGGCTTTCCAATGATCCGACGTCGAAGAAGAAGTCAAGCTGCACTAAGGTTGAAATCACCAAAAAAAGGGCGGTAATGACGTCAATGTTAATACATATGACGTCACACATTTGCATCTCAAAACTTTTATGATCGATGATCTATGCGCAGCAGACAATGTATTCGTTAGGAAGCAAAACACGAAGCCTAAAGAAAACATGACAAAGTATCGGTTGACGCTAACGAAGGGAAATTACTTTAGCACATTGTTTGAAAATTACTCAAAATGTCGCATTTGAATTTTGGCATTTTCCATCAATTTTTGTCCTATAAAAACTGACCTGTCTGGTAACACTGTTTGACCTCAATCTTCAGGTTTTTAAAAATTCGCCAAAATGGACCATTTTTGGCATTTTTAATTAACTTTTGTCCACTCAAAATGTAGACGTAGATCGCTTCGCTCGCAATGATGAATGAGACTTTTCCTGTGATTTTCAAACACCATGCTTTAGTCTTGCTTTCTTCTGATTTCCAGATCGAGAATGGATCGAGAGGACGATCGCGCAAAACGACAAAGATGGCGATGGTGGGATCAGCCTGGAAGAATTTATCGAAATGAACATTTCTCGTGGCAAACACAAGAGGGAACTAAGCCAAGCTAAAAGCCAAAGTGACATAGTCCTAGAAAAAGCCCGTTTGGCATTCAACGCTTACGATCGCAATCGTGATGGCTACTTGACCAAGGCTGAAATGAAACGAACGTCCAAATCTATGACGGACGCGCAGATCGACGCAGTTTTCGAAAAATATGACAGAAACAAAGACGGGAAATTAGATTTCGAAGAGTTCAAAGAATTGATGGAATCTAACAGCAAATCCAAGAGTAGTAGTCAAAATCGAAATAACAGCAACGCGAGCGAAGCGAGCAGCAGTAGCAGTTCTGCCAAAACCCCAACCGAAACTGCTCAACCCGAATCGAACCAGTGATTTTGCAAGAAGCACAACGACGACACATTTTTGATGAATTTTCCCTACTGTGCTGCTCCTCCTTCTTCTCCTTCCTTATTTCTCAAACTCTGATAAAACACTATCATAATCTAAGCCAGACCTCTTTCGGTCTGAAAAGCCTTGCTGCTGCTGCTGTCAAGCACATGAACACTATTCACATGCACACACATCCTTACGAAAAAACCTCTCTCGTATAATCCATTCAGGGTCTACTTTATGCAATGCAAAAAGGAAGCAGAAGAAAGTTCTTTTTAAAAATTGTGCTACTGTACTACCACCAAGAAAAAATTTGCATCTTGCATTGCTGCTACTGCGCTACTACTATATGTATTCCCTACTTGACAAAAATCAGTGTGTACAACAATCACTACAAATAATTATTCCTACTATGCGTGAATTATTTTCAATGTCACCTCCTTTGATTTCATGTTAAAATGATAATGTTACCAGCCCCCAATGACGAATGTTCTAACCCCCCGCTTTCCAATTGCTGCATGATCATGTCTACTAACAGAACAACGAAAATGAAAAAGTTTCTTCTATATGTATTTTTTTCGAAAAAGAAAAATGATGTTTGGACAAGAAATAGAAAATTGCATTTGTGGCACTTCAATTATTCTTCTTGTTTAGGAGAGTCATTTTCACGCCTCGTTTTCGTTTTCCGTACAACTTTTTTTGTGGTTTTTACATCGAAAAGATTCCAATACAATATGTAGCAAAAGCACATTACATGTAATGCTGTAATTGTGTACTCAATTTCAAAACATCCGTTTATTCAACAGTTTAACATTTGAAAAAGCACTTTACCACAAACATCAAAAGTATGAATCTTGAAGAAATGGTAGTTGTAACAGCACTGTTTTTGCTAGTTGTGTTTGGATTCTCTGAAGTTGGATTTGTAGTTTGGGTTGTCGGTCGGGAGGGGCCACTGGTTGGATCTGGTGAGTTGGTTGTTGGATCTGGGGAATTGGTTGTTGGATCTGGGGAGTTGGTTGTTGGATCTTCTGGGGCAATCACAGGTCCATAGTAGGCAGTATCGGTGAATTTGACGACGTCGGTGCCGCTGTACAGCTCCATTACAACGATCTGATACAGATTAAGAATAAGTCTATATTCTATAAAGGCCTAGATAATAGTTGTTGATAATAGGGATAGTATAATATGAAAATGGTTTGTGTTGTGTATGTAGTTGCTTCCGAAGTTGATCCATAGAAAGCAGTGTTGGTGAATTTGATGACGTCTGTGCTGCTATACAGTAGCTCCATTACCAGGATCTGATACAGATTATCTTGTCAGTAAATCACATTTAGCTAAATGCATTTTTCATGTTGGCCTTCAATTCTGGGGTTATTTGTGCTCCTAACCGAAAAACCTTTATAAGGTTTTTTCAGTTTCACCAACACAATGTTCAATTCGCTCGCAAGTCTTGTAAAATAAACTTCTTGAATTTCTCCAGAAGGTTGAAAGTTCTCTAGGTACTATCTAAAAAGTGCCTACTTTCAAATGCGAGAAAAGGCCGTTAGATAACTCGTTTATGAGACAACACGTGCGTGCGGCACACATCTGTGCCTCTCTTCATTTAGTACTCAAGGCCCCTTTTGTTAGAAGTAAAGCAGCATCCTATTCATGTTGGGATGGGAGTCGACATACGACGACAGCGCTTTTTAGTCTTTTGTGGAACCTTGACAATGGAGAAGAGCAAATGATTACCTCATTGATACCCTGCTTGAGCAATGGTCCGGGGATATAGAGGGTCTTTTGAGGACCTGCCTGATGGTACCTTCCTATATTGAAGCCGTTGACAAAGAATGCCCCATGCTTCCATTGAATGCACTCTGGAGAACAGTCATAGTCGAAATACGTATCCTTTTGGGGGTCAGCGTCTTTTAATACCAGCTCAGCTCTCAATAATCTTGGACCATTGAAGTCAATTGAGTTATACTCATAAGGTTTCCAACCAGTCAAGCTATAGGAAGCATAAGGAAAACTCTTTTTAAATTGCATGTCGTAAAGTTTAAATTGGTGCAAAAAAGCGTCGTCGTCTTATCGCCTGAGCTCGTTAAAAAAAACTCAAGTAAAATCTGTCCTAAGGGACTCATAAAGTGTCCCCTCGCCTCGTTCATTATGAAGATTTGCTCCTGGTTTAATATTCTAGATCTGCCCATTTCTATACGTACTCGCCGGGTTTAAAATAAAGCTTTCCTAGATTGAATTACGAGAAAGACGCTGAGGCAGTCGACTACCTTCTAACCCAATCGCCTTTGAACTCTAAGGGAATTATTTCCCAGTCTTCTAGCTTTTCCTCATCCAAATAAACTGGTCCTTCCCAAAGACCTTTCTTTTGGTCAAACTGATGGGGTTTTCCATAGTTGGTGCGACCCAAGTTCTGGACGAACAGGTCCAAGGTGCATTCAGAGCCTTCTTTACAGTCGGGCACTTGAGTCAGATCCAAAATCATAGAACCGTCCCTGTAAATTGTGAAAGCACATCATGATAAATTGTTTTGCTTTGACAGCAATGAAGTCATTTATTACTTGACAGTCCAGACTCCAAAGTTAGCCAAATCCAAAAGGGAAAGCATTGGTTTGTTGAGCATTACACCATTAACCACAACCTGTAATAAGAAACAATGAGTCTCTCCTATTCATCAAGGATCCTTGGCAAGTGTACCTGCAGGAGATCTCTTGGACGACCCTTCATAGAAAGCACTGAACCATTACGCAGCTGAAGCTTCTTACGGTAGACTATGTACCCATAACTTTGGCCATTACCATTATTCAGCTTTTCTAGTTGTTCCATTGACTTTAGGTCTACTGAGGTCTCTCTATTTTCAGACGGCTGGCAAAAAAAAGAAAGAGAAGCGAAGCTCATTTTCTATTCATGACGGGATAGCACACACAGTGGTACATAGTAAGAGATAGGACCTAGATAAGAGTATTGCTTTCTTGACTTTTACATTACTGCTCAGAGTAGCAAAAATGATGTCATTAACGATAATTAGATCTCAAATACAGCTGTGTAGTCACTCTTACCACGTGGCTGATGATATCTTCTAGACTCATCATTTGAAGGACCTTTGCATCCGGGTAGGCCACGGGAGCAACATGTTCTGGCCTTTCAGGCTTGACCACAACCTGAGCTAAGGTATCATACTGTGCAATCATTTCTACTGCTTTATCATACTTCTCAGTATAGTCTCCATTTTCGGAAAGAGGAGCATCGTAATCTAATGGAATGAAGGATTGTAAGTGGGTTTCCGTGCTCTATTCATTAGTGCAAAATTAAATTAGTGTCTAATATACCGTAGCTGGTCACGTCAGGAGCATAGAAAGGGAACACGACTTTGTTATCCTTCCCTATCGGGCTTTCGATGTGATTGGCACCATTCATGAAACCAAAGTTGGTTCCTCCATGAAACATGTAAAAGTTGACGCTAGCATTGTACCGGAAAATGTTGCCTAAAATCTCCTCAAATCCTGAAATGGAATGGAATCTTGCGGTTCAATTTGGCAAGGCTAAAGCTAAAACTTTCTCTCGTCAATAATGAAAATGTACCACCAGAAATACACTCGTCATGAAATATTCAATGAAAGAGTTAGTACCTTGCAAATTGAGAGTGTTATGGAGTGGTTCCAACCAATGATCGAACCATCCAGGCCAAAATTCGCTGACCAGTATAGGACGGTTGGGTTGTAATTTCAAGAGGGCATCCATGTTTTCGATCGATTGGTATTTGAAATTGGCTGTCATTAAAACTAAGGCAGAAGTAGAAAGTAGGGGTTTTCATTAGAAATGTAAATGTAATGCTAAATGTACCGTAGCGTACCTCCGTCTGTGGTGCCCATGTCGAAGCTGTTGGCTGGCGAGTCTGAGGTAAACAAAAGGCTTTCAATTCCAGCATTCTCCAGAGTGACTTTCAAACTGTGCAAGTAAGCAGTGTCTCGAGGGAAGTCATCGTACCCAAAAGCTCCGTATTCATTCTCAATCTAAATATAGTCTCAGTATTCAGATTGTACCCAATACACACTGCAGCATTCATTTTTTATTCCCTTTTGTTGTACCTGTGTCATGATGATTGGACCTCCCTTGGAACCGTTGACAGTGAAAAATTGCAAATCCTTGACTTGTTCTACAACTTTTTCAATGAAGTTGGAGGCCTTTTGTAAGTAGACGTCGTGTGTAGTCCTTACAAACATTGGGTGTTTGCTCAGTAACCAACTGCAAATAGTTATTGAAGGTTGAGAGCGGCAGAGCCATTGAGTACAGAAAAATATTGTATTTGAAAGCAGCTACTCAACTACTACTCGCGTGATGACGTAGGTTCAGATACTTTTTTGCTGCAGTATTCAAAAACTTTTTCATGCTACTACATTTTCGTTCCAAAAGTTTTCTTTAAAACAAAATTTGTCAAAGTTAAAAAGGCAATGCAGCAGCTGAGCAGAGCTGCTGCTTCCAAAATTAAATGCAGAAAAAGGCACTATAAAAATGTCAGCTATTTCAATTTGTCCCTTCAATCCAGCCTGAGCATAAATCTTCAGCAACAAGAAAGGATCTAGAGCTGGGCTCAGCAGCAGCATAGATGGTGCTATAGCAACGCTGCTGGTCTTTACTGCTGCTGCAGTGACTCTGAAGCAGGCTCGCGATCCTCCATGAGAATGGAAACTGCACCGAGAGAGCAAATTTTTCTCGCCTAACTTCCGTTTACTACACCTCTTTTGCTAGCCACAAATGCTACTAGTTGGAAGACAGATAAAGTAGGCCTTAGAAAAGTGCTTACTTATGTTGGATCCTTTGGGCTATTTACATTGCTGCTGGGTCTTTGCTGCCCAAAGAAAGGAAGGCTAAAAGGTACCATTAATTATGCTTTTAGGTCAGATCAATTAGACTTGAAGGAAATGCAGTGTATCAGTGATTCGCAGCTAATGGTTTTTTGATGTATCTTACGGATCAATATCACATTTGGGTACATCATTTGGAATTGACAGGCATACAATGTATGGCAGCATAATACATGATCTTGATCATCAGACTTTCAACGCATGATGAACATTATTGGTCCTCTATGAGATGAGGAGGCTGCTGCTTTCTAATGCAGATTGGCTACAGATTTCCCATGATTACAATCGAGTTGAGAACAGCAGCAGAGCCAAATCTTCAGCTTGAAATTCGATCAAAGTGATGGCGAACGCAGAGTAGCAAAATTTCCATTTTCCCTATACTGCCACATGTGCTGATATGCAGCAGCAGTGTGGCCAATGCATTGCTACTAGCATAGCATACCACCTTCAAAATGCGTTTACTAGATAGATATGAGGATAGTACAGGCAGCAGTAGCAGAGATGTGCATGACGACACGAGCAGAAATAGTAGCACCACCAGTTCCTGCTTCTCGGCCTCTCTTCAAAGTTCTGGAGAGGAGAAGCAACTGCAAACTTTCCGCCATGACGTTTCCAAATACATTTTGACATTCTCAAAGGATTTGCTTTTCACGCCTGGTCCTGCTCCTGTGAAGAACATTTCTTGCATCCAAAACTTTTTTGAGGTTATATACCACATAGTACGGCAGATAGACTTGTGGTCTCTGAACGCGTGGACTCGAGACTTGTGGTCTCCTCGTTGACATTTGATCTTTTGGACACTTGGACTTTTGGACATTTGATCTTTGGTACAAATAAACTTCTAGATATGTGGTCTTGCAGACTCTTTGCCTTTTTGACCTTTGGCCTTCAGATTTTTGATCTTTTTGACTTTTGATTTGCTTGACATTTGAGCTCATGACTTTTGAACACTAGTTTGCCCTCGCATTGGACACTTGAACTTTTGGATATTCAAGTGTCAAGAAGATCAAATGTCCAAAAGTTCAATTGTCCAAAAGACCAAATGTCCAAAAGACCAAATGTCCAAAAGACCAAATGTCCAAAAGATCAAATGTCCAAAAGACCAAATGTCCAAAAGATCAAATGTCCAAAAGATCAAATGTCTAAAAGTCCAAGTGTCCAAAAGGCCAAAAGTCATGAGCTCAAATGTCTAGTAAATCAAAAGTCAAAAAGATCAAAAGTCTGAAGGCCAAAGGTCAAAAAGGCCAAAAGTCTACAAGACCACATATCTAGAAGTTCATTTGTACCAAAGACCAAATGTCCAAAAGTCCAAGTGTCCAAAAGACCAAATGTCAACGAGACCACATGTCTCGAGACCACGCGTCCAGAGACCACAAGTCTATCTGCCCATAGTACATCTCGTAAAAAGTATGTATCCGTCACTTTGCTTAACAGACAGTCCAAATATTTGCCTAAAAAGTCTGCTGCATTAGGCCAACTAGTCATTGACAAGAGTTGCTGTGATGAAGAAGAGACACCACTGGTGGATCAAAGCCTTTTTAGGCTTAGTTCTAGCTATCGGATGTATTCTTCAAATACAAATCTCTCTAGACAAATACATGTCTGTCAAAACAACTCTAGCTAGATACCAAAGGAAGCAAGGCAAAGCTCCATTGCCCACTACGATTCTATGTCCTCATAATCCCTATCGTCAGTCTCGCATCATGGAAGACAACAACATGACTGTATTCACTGATATGTAAGATACATTTCCCGCCCCATTATCATTAGTTCTATAATTAGATTTTGCCTCCTCCTCTAACATACAGGGACCGATTTGGTAAATGGCCAAGTAATGAAAGTCAAGTTGAATCTGCATGGGAAAATACGACCTTTGGATTAGAAGAGCTTATCGATCGAATTTATGCTAAAGTGAATGGTTCTCAATGTCTTTGGAAAATGGGGAGGAGGAATAGTAAATGTCGGTGTATTGATAAATCAACCCAAAAACCTATTGACTTGTGCTACATAAACATACAAAAATTGGATACATTGTTCAATGGAAGATGTTATGTATTCAACTTATCACAAAATGTATCCGCTTACAATGAAAATATGTATTTTGTCTTCAAACACGAAAAAGTAAGTTAGGTATAAAATACTTCCAAAAATTAAAACTTTGAATTATCAGGAGCAAGAATCTGGACCACCATTGGTGTTCGTGGGTGCAAAATTTCCATTGACCCTTTCAGTCGTGTCAATGTTATGGAATAAGGATCCATTTGCAGTTGTCCAACCACAAATGCATGAAGAAACGAACGTCATGTCTGTTCCGTCGGAAAGAATTCAAAAAGACAGAGAAGAAGAAGAAGGATGTCGTGATAAGAATGATTTAGAAGACTGTGTGCTATCCAAGGCAGAGAGCAACATGTATAATTCAAGTTTTGCCATGCTATTTTGTGGACCAGATGCATTTGGGAACTGCACCATTCCTCAAGTAAGGATAAATTCTTTGTCATTTCAGACCAGACAGGACATCATCACAACACACTAACTCTGCTTCTACTGCAATTCTCACGGTGTTTGAAAATCACAGAAAAAGGCTCATTCAACACTGCGAGCGAAGCGAGCTACGTTTACATTTTGAGTGGACAAAAGTTAATTAAAAATGCCAAAAA
>LT727994.1:35718-47205 GCA_900157175.1 Oithona nana
GCCAAAATTGAAAAATTCAAATGCGACATTTTGGGTGATTTTCAAACACTGTGAGAAAGAATGAACACAGAGAGTAATACAAAGTACAGCTATCAAATACATAAAGTAATTCTACTGTTTTGAGTAGGTCAATCCCTCGAGAAAACTGTCTCGCAATTACCGGGGACTGAGGTGCCTAACGCCACGAAAGCTATAGCATTCACGGTATCCTTGAGGAAGATGAAGCACCCCAAGTGGGAGGCCACATCTCCAATAACGGCAGTGATCATGCCAATGGTAATGATGGAAACAGTAAAGGTTATATAGCCTCCATGTAAACCTAGTCAAGGATATTCTGATTAATTTCACGCAAAATGAATACAGTAGAACTTCCTTCTTTTCTGGGAATAGTAGCAACGAAGCCTTACAATCACTAATCTGTCAGCAGAACAGTCCTGTAGCTGCCGTTATAGCACTCGTAACTCTCGTAATTATTAAACTATTCGCATCAGAATCAACGTTGCGATTGCGATTGCGCGGCATTAAATCATAATGACTAAGAAAATACTCACCAGCGGGAGGAATGAAAGCAAAGATAATTTTCCAGAAAAGAGTCAAAAAGTGCATAATGTAGTCACCACAGGTTGGCATTTTCTCTTCAGCCTCGCCTTCTTCGCCTTCCTCGCCTTCTTCACCTTCATCGTCATCACCTTTAAAAAGAACGAAAATAACAACGATAAAGAAAGTATTGGGAAGGTCTTAAGGAGAGAAGGAGAAGAAAAGTCAAGAGTGCTTGAAGAAAGCAGACACTTACCGGCCTGGACAGTGAAAGCATCAATGAACTGGTCTTTCCAGGAGCTAGCACCAACCATCAGAGAAGCATTTCCACGTTGCATCATCCTGTCGACAGAGCTCTGCAAGAAAAGAAGGAAAAAGGTTCTTGTTATGATGAGATGCAATTGTATTACAAGTAGAATCAGCAGTAGCGCGCGATGTGGTTGACAGGCGTATACCATTCTCAAATGAATTACAAGTAGGACTGTATTGGACATTGGACATGGTACACTGACTGTAGTAGAGAATGCAGACAGAGAAATCATTCTCCAATACAGGAGAAGAAGAAGTGGACCACTGAACCTACATTTTGGTATCCTATCCCCAATTACGACGCGATTGTCGGAGTAGCCTTTATAAATAGGATACGCATCAAGAGAACTCTGTCTTGATCAATAATTTTCCAATACATAAGTAGTACGTTATAGACCACTACTGTGTTTCTAAAGAAAGAGTACAGCCAACATAAAACCAAAAGGAACAAAAGACGACTTTCCAAGATGGCCGCTGGACTGAAGACATGGCAAGACTCTGTAAGTCTGTAGGGATTCAATTGTATCCATTTTTTTGAAGGGTACATAGGACTGAATGAAAGCAAAAAATTAATCTCTTAATAGGAAAAAGCAGTGATTTGTGTCCACGTTTTTGAAGGGTACATGACATTTGGCAGTACTCTAAATCTTTCTTTAGAGACACAGCTCGACCAATGACTTTTTTATGTAAGGATATTATGCGATTACTTATTGTATGTCAATAAGTGGGTCTAAATCCTTTCCCTTTTGTACTGCATATAGGAAATTGACCATAGAACTAACCAGAGGAATAGGCCTAACGGCTACTGCCCTTGTAATAGAAAATTACCTTGAACTCCTTAGACTCCTTGATCCTGATCTGGATTTTGGTAACGTCACCGAGTCTGGGCCTACCGAGGAGAGCAATCTTCTCTTCCTCAGTCAAGTCCTCGGGTTTCTTGGCGTCCAATTCTTCATAATTCACACCCTCTGCAAAAAGTGAAAGCAAGATTAGAAAGGCCCAATCGCATAAGTTAAGAAAAAAAGAGTAGAGAGACAAGTCTTATAAATGTCTTTGCAAGAAAAATAAGATATATCCTGATTCTACTGAACACATACGTAGAGACAAAAAACTAGAGAAGAAATGATGATGATGGCAAAAAAGAAGCACTACATTATAAGGAGGCAGAAAATGTCAAGATTTTTCTGCTTCCTCATGCAGTAGCAGTGCTTTTTTTAGGACGAGAACAGACTATACGTAAGGGAATGAAAAACGAAAATATACAATCAGGTTTTGGATGGGGTTTACTATTTACCTCCAGGAGTGGCACCTAAAAAGAGATTAGAAAGTGTTTGATTACACAGTGCATTTTTTGCTGTCCAAAAAACGAGGGGAGTCTAGGCAACCGAGAATTATTTGTGCTTCAAAATTACTGGTGAATTGTGCTATATAAGAAATTACGCGAATCTTTAGTGGACGATTCCACATTTGTGGCACTAGTAATACTGTCTAGTTCCTGTTCAGAGTCTTCACAATGAACGTAAAAGCTTTGATGAAATAGCGACATTCTCCGCCAACGATCCCACTGTTTATCTCCCCAACAAGCTGTAGCATAGTGGTGTGAAGCGAAAGAAAATGGAAGCAAGAAAAAAAATAATCGAGCATATGTTGTTGTACCCAGAACTGTTCCTTCCAGAAGCCCTACCACAAATGCATAGTGAGCTTTCAATATGTCATCGATAATTACCTGCAATGTGCCTGGGCTCGCCAATAACGACGTACATGACAACATTCTTCTCGTAGCTGTCCTCCTCCATGATGGGAATCTCAATGTATTTTCTGTAATCAAACAAAAACATCGCAACATCATAATTTGACGGTTTTAAACACTGTTCGAAATCTTCATTTTTTGTCCAAAAAATCAACTTTGATTTCCCGAGAAAATTGTCGATTTTTTGGAGTGAAAAATTCGTGAAAATGTTGTGGTTTTGGACTTTTTAGCTGTTGACAACTTTGATTTCACGAGAAAAATTGTCAAAAAAAATTTGGGTGAAAAACTCGTGAAAATGTTGGGGTTTTGTCAAAATTGAATTTTTGGACAAAAATTTGACTTTTCGAATAGTGTGTGCTTTTGCATTCGCCGTGAAAATGACCTTAAAGTTTCTGCTCGTAGAGCTGCGCTGGCAACTTTCCCAACTTTGAGAATAGCCTCGCTCATCTCATACATGTAGTAGTGCGAACGTGGACATCCTAGAGTCGTACAATAAATACCCAAATTTTTTCTGCTTACTCTTCAAAAGATAGGGGAGAACGCAGGAAAGACTTTTGCATTTTTCAGACTTGTAGAAGTACTACATCAGCAAGTCTCGCTCGTTCTCGTTAGTTATGAAAAGCCCAGTTGTAGGACACGTTCAGTAGGCTAGGGGATGATGGACTTCTCCTATCATTTTGGAGGTCAAGTTGACGGACATATCATCCTACTTTGCTACTTCTAACTGGGAAAGCCTCAAGTGCCAAGTGCTTTGACGGCGAGCGCTCGTAAATCAGTGTCATCAGTTCACTCACTATTTTATCGGTAAAACTAAAATCTGCTTTTCGACCCTTTTTCTAGAAAAAGATTAGAATGTCTTCTTTGGGAACACTATGCATATGATTTACAGAGAAGAAAGATTTGAAAGGCAGCAGAAAAAGAACAGTCGTGGCGGCGGCGGCATCTAGGCCGGAACACTTCAATGGCTTCCTTTTGAGGTGCTTTGGCAGTAGCAGCTAAAGCATTTGCCATGCTCTACATTGGTCTTCTTCCTTTTCTTGGCATTATTGTGTAAAGCTTTTAGCAACGCGCATATTTATGATTGCTCCAAGCAAAAATACAGCCTTGAAAAGAATAAGATGATCTCCCTGACGACGTGTATGTTCAAAGCATGCTGAGCCAGTTTAACGCCGAAAAGGGAAGCCGAAAAAGCAGTTAACGTGTAGATTCTCCTCGTGAATGTGAGAAAAACATAAGTTCCCTTGGGACTATTCATGAAATAAGCAAGACCTTCTTCTTCTAACTTAACCTTGAAATAAAACGCCGTTATTAAAAATGAATGTTGCGTTGCCCCAGGAGAAGAAAAAAAAGATGTCTATTGAATATCTTTTAGGTACTGCATGCGTAGTAGTCGTAAAGGCCCTCCGGTCCTAATCTCAGAGGTATGAACCAATCGATCAAAGCCCTAACGGCCAAGCTTTTAGCCGATAAAACATTCCTGAACCGCTCTGTCTACGTGCCATAGCTGCTGAGCAGCGTTGGCCTTGGTGAGAAGGCATGAGGAAAGATGCTTTTGGGGAAGTAGAAGAAGGCCATACTAGAGGCTATTATGTCAAAGCTCCTGGCGCTGCTGCCTGGCAGCCTCCTCAATGAAAGCCTGACTGACTGCTTCTTCAAAGTTTGGCTACCCTCAAAATGTTAATGAAGCATCAGACTCTCTAATCTCTTTTTTGTTTAAGGAAAAACTGAAGAGAAGACTTACTCGTATTCCTCGTTGCAGAAGAAAAGTTCGCCTTCAACATGCTCGTAATCTTTGCCGGCCTTAGCAGTGCCTTCTTCGGTAGTGTAGGGAATAGCCACCTTGCCACGGGTACCAGTGATACGTTGGACCTTCAATTCGTAAGTGCCGATGCTCTCGACGATCTCAGCTTCATGGTCCTCGAATTGGAAAACACCACCGTGATCGTCGTCCAAAATCATGATAGTAGCCATATGGGCAATGCCCAATTGCAAAGAAGGCACCATTTCACCGTCCACGTTCATGTTGGGGATATCAATTCCGTCCTTGCGTCTGGGGTTGGAGACACGGATGTAGAAATGTTCATCTTCCTCAAAAACGTCGTCATCCAAGATCTCCAATTCGACCTTTTGTTCAGTCACGCCGGGACCGAAGGTCAAAGTGCCAGAGCCACCAATGTAGTCATCGGGGGAGCAGGCAGTACCGTCTTCGGTCTTGTAATCAACGAGGACAGATTGGTTCAGATCACCACCCTCACGAACAATGGTCACGAAGAATTTGCCAACATTTTCCAAAACAGTGAAGTGAGGAGGGTCGAAGCTGATCCTTTGGACACCATCGTCCTTCTTCTCGTCAACAGCAGCCACAGCATCGGCGGCTTCTTGTTGTTCCTTTTCGGCTTCGGCGGCCTCGGCTGCCAAACGCTCCTTCATAGCCTTGTCCAAGTTGCCCTTGCCGGCCAATTTGCGGGTAGCTGCTGCTCTGTAATGTTAAAGTTAAAGCATGAAATTCGATGTTTTTTACATTCTTTAAGAGAAAAGAATACCTGTAGTAGGCACGGGACTTGGGTCCCTTGCTCATGATTTCTTCACGGGCACGCATCTCCAATTCGGTAGGGGTGATGTCAGGGTTCTCCAATCGGATCCTCTTCATGGTGTTGATGTACTCGCGTCTGCTCCTCTCGAATTCGGCCAAAGCAGGGTCCATATTTTCTTCATCTTCAAAGTCCTTGAACTTCTCATCGGCGCGACCCTCAATGTCTCCCTTCTCGGATTGGACGACGACACCGTGCTTGTTCATCCTGTAGGTCTTGGACATGTACTTGTAGCAGAAGAGTCTCCTGTCGGCAACATAAGCGGTGTAGACGGTCATGGGGAAGAAAAGGAAGGTGAGGATACCTTCCCAGGACTCGACGCGACCGTAGGAGATGGGGCCCAAGATGACGTAGAGCCAGACGTAGGCAAAGACGGACCAGGTGGCAGTCACGATGAAGACACGCAAGTGCTTGATCTTCCTGACCTCATCATCGGGAATGACATACATGCAGAGACCAATGATCATGAAGAGATTGAAAGCGGCGGATCCGACAATGGTACCGGGTCCCAAATCACCAGCCTCGAAGTTCTTGGCCCAGATTTCAATGACAGACAACATGATCTCGGGAGCAGATGAACCCAAAGCCATCAAAGTCAAGTTGGCCACAGTCTCGTTCCACACTTTGACAATGACAATCTGGTTCTTGCCGGTCTTGGGATCCTTGATGGAAACTTCCTTTTCTTGAGCAGTGATCATTTCAATAGACTCCATGAACCTATCTGAGACGATAGCCACACCGATGAAAAGCCAGACCATCAGGATGATGTAGAGGACGCCACGGCCGAAACGATCGCCTCCGCTGAGGTTGTCGTAAGGCTTCCAAATGGGGATCAACAAGCCATCACCGCAGTTGACACCTTCGGGAATGCCGGAATCAACAGCGGATCCTTCCTCGTCGTCGTCGTCTCCATCGTCCTGAGCATTGGTGACCGTCGTAGTAAGGGCCAAGATCACGAGGCCGGCCAGCATTAGGCCTCGTATGCTTGACGAGAACATCTCTGCAAATAGTTTTGACCTTGAGTATATAAGAGAGCCTTGAAGGACTAGACTTTGATGGCTCGTATCTAACGTTTGGGTTATGGTCCAGAGAGAGGTAAACAATGAAGAAAGAAAGACGGATTGTCTCTTATCGTCAGAAGAATAGAAAAGGCTTTAGCTTCAAACTTACTTGGTCAGATGATCTCCCTGCAGTGAGGTACTAGGTGACTAAATAGACACTATGCACTAAAACACTGTCTCTCCTCACTTATCGTCTTGACCACTTGTAGTTGGGATGGACGACGAACGGTCACTGAGAGTTTCGAGCGAGAGATGTCCTGGCTACTGCTCAAATTGTCTCTGCCCGGCCTCACTAGTACAACACCGATGTTGACCAGCCGCATGTGCAAGGCTATTGCTCTTAGGCTGTTGCAGAGGCTGAGGCTGCTGTCGTCGTCGTCGTCGTAGCTGCTGCTTCAGCTAATGTGCGGGCAACGAGCCAAAATTGAAAGCCAAGCCGTCGAAGCTCTCAATGACAGGATGTTCAACAACTGTACTGTGCTCAGTTTTAGCCAGCAGCAAAAGTCGTCGCAGAAGGAAAAGCCATCTATAGTTGAGTCAGTCTGGAACAAGCATAAGGAATTACAGAGAGGAGAAACTCGTCATGGGCCGAATTTAGAAAGCACCTTAAGTCATTATGAAAGCATGCCGCCGCCACCGAAGCAGCTATTGCTTGCCCGCCACGTTGCGCGCTACCCCTAACTACTGTTGCATTAAAGATTTATCGAGTTCTATACCATAAATTTTTCGCAAAGTCAGACCCTTAGGCCCTCTTTGGGGGCTAAACTATTTGCTTTTTAGAAGTTCAGCTTTGTCTAAAATTCAATCCTTAGAAGTTCAGAACTTCTTTTTTTATGGAGATAGAAAGCAGTTTCTTAGCTTTGCAGGTGACGACGACTTTTTCTCTATACTTTGCTCCTAGGCAGCAGCTAGCGCACCTAGTAATACATAAGAAGCAGTACATACTACACACATGTAGCCTGCGAGGGATTTTTACTTCGGCCTTTCTTGCTGCTGCCACCGTCGAAGTTTTTAGAAAGCACAGGTGAGGAGCATGCTGCTGCACACAGAGTATGTACAGCAGTTGTAGTAGCGCATGTTGGTAAAATGTCCTACAATGCCAATGTCCCCCTAAAGTAAAGAGAGCTTTGAAAAAATTCTTTTGCTCTTTGAGAGAATTCTTGACGCGATGAAAGCAACCCTGAAAGTAAAAATAACACTACAAGTAGGAGGAGGAGTTGCTTTTAAGGCCACTAGAGTAGTAGATAATCTACTACTTCACTTGAAAACTGTAACAAATGGAAAGAAAACTTTTGTTTTTAGTTACGCTACACACAAATACTTTGGCTTACCACAGTAGCAAATGTCGTTCACGGACTGACTAACGTCGTTGCCCAACCTCTTACATGTAGAGCCGAGGAGGAGGAGGAGAGGCTTCTTCTCATTGCATTCTCGTAAATGAAGCGCTGCTTTTACTCTCTTCAACCACTCTTTATGCGCCGCTGCGTCTCTTGGAAAACCATCGAGCAGTAAACCAACGAAGACCACTTCATCATTTATCGAGGATCATTTGCCATTGACAATGGGAACAAAATAAGCCAAGACTACTTATTTCAAAGTCAAGCATGAATATCCCAAGACGTGCTCCTCAAGACGAGTAAACAAAGATTTTTTGCTTGCTGACTATCAAAGCAAATTAGAAAGCCTCTATGAAGACAACCACACATAGATTCATCTGACAGATCCCATTTGGAATTTTAGGAACTTTGAAAACAACAACAAAAGAAGAAGAGTCTGCTTGAGAAAACTTTGCTGTAAACGGACCATGACTAATGATGCTGCTGCATATTGAAGAAGCTGAAAAAAAAATGCTTCTTTTTCAGCTCTTTGCTTCCATCAAATGAGGCTTTCACTTTTGAATTGCTTTTGTTGTTTTTGGACGCGCGCGGCGACAGCGGCGGCTCAGTGCTTTTAAAAGGAAATTCGAGATTTTCGCTCTTTTTCTGCTACTCAAGGCTATTTCCCACTTTATTCTGTGCTGTAAGGCCATAAGTTATGAAAGGTCAACAAACGCGAGATCATTTACGAGATAGCACGTTTTTATCTCTCTCTAATACAATTACTGAGTTACTGTCCGAAAACGCGAAAAAAAAGAAAGACTTTTCTTTTTTCTTTTTATACTTAGCATCATTTTTCCAAGCCATTTGAAGCCATCAATTGCCTTTGTGACCAAGTTGCTTTGACACACAAAAAGCTGAAAGCATCTTTCTTCATTTGAAAATCCTTCGATTCTTTTAGAAATCCCAGTCAGACGTATCCATAGACTAAAGCTTTCCAAGACTGTTTCTAGTCTCTCAATAAAATGTGTGTCTAAAACCACAAGGCAAAGACTAAAGAGGAGAATGAGACTTGGGTTTTTCGTTGAAGCATGAGACACCGTAAAGATGCCGACTCCGATAATAACGGGGCAGCAGCATAGAATAGAGAGACTTGAAAGCTACATCTAGCATGAACTTCACCCCTTTTTAGTTTTCTATTCAAACCTGCTAGTGGATGAGTTTATTGTATAGATAGCAGCCCTTGTCTCTCTTTAAAAGTACTCGTCGTCCTCCTCGACTACTCGCAAGTATTTGCTCTAGTTTTTACAGCCTGAGAGACAAATGATTCGACATTGACCAGCTTTCATTCGTTTGCACTTAGAAGTAAGCGACAGCACTCGCAGTTTTGCTATGCCTAGCTCTACTTTTTGTTCATAGTCTACTGTTTGACACAAGCTTTCAAAGTATGAATCTTTTCTTGCAAAAGTTCAAAATATTTTTTGCTTCTTCTTTGACAAAGTCGCGACTACATTCTGCATCATGCTTTCTAAAAAGGCTAAACTAGCGTGACATGATGTATTGTTTCACTTTCAATTCTTACTTATAATTTGTTATGAATTCCAAACAAGCCTCATAAATACTCCCAACTATTTGTCAAATGAAACAGAGTTGTAAAAAAGAAGTTTAAAATAACGAATTTTGTTTCGGGTGGTAGAGATTTTAAAGCGCAGATATTTGCGAGTTATTTTTATGAGGCTTTCACGACGACATTCGAATTGCTATAGTCAGCAAAGATCACATTGTTTAAAAATAACTCAAAATGTCGCATTAGAAGTTTTGAATTTTGACATTTTCCACCAATTTTTGTTCTATTAAAAGTGACCTGTCTGGTAACACTGTTTGACACTCAAAATGTAAACGTAGCTCGCTTCGCTCGCCTTGTTGAATATGAGACTTTTTCTGTGATTTTCAAATACCGTGATCCTGGCTGACTTTTAATTTGCTATCCAGGCTCAAACCCATGATGAATAATTGATCCTTTGTCAATGAGCCGCGGTACGCTAAGTTTTAAAAGTGAATTGTCGGTGGATTTGAGTCGTGTATCCAGTCATTCATCAGTGTAATGAGCAACTTTAAACGTGCAACGCTGTTGATTGGAAAAAAGTAGCCAACGAAGCAACTCAGAAGCCCTGGAAAAAAGTCGTGATGCTGAAGAAGCTGGGGAATGGTAGGCAATTTCCAGCTGCAGCAATGTGAATGAAGCAGCAGCAGCGCTGTTAAGGAATGGCAGAATGCAACAGCTGCTCAGCTTGCTCAGTACTTTTTGGCGTAAAATTAGCGTAAACTCATCTGGAAATGGTTGTCCGTTGAAGATATGATGATGACCTTGTAAATGCTGTTCTAAGACTTCTAAGCGTGCTAGCCATCATGGGCCAGATCCATAGTTAAGCAGAGGAGCAACTCTTTCGCAAAAATCCTACATACAAAGAGTCAAGCAAAGTTTTTCGAGTGGAACAGACGAGGATCGAGCGAAGCGAGAATCGAGTCTCTGTAACGACAAAACAGACATTTGGTCAGTTACACATTGTTTAAAAATTACTCAAAATGTCGCATTTGAATTTTTGAACTTTGGCGTTTTCTACCAATTTTTGTCCTATTAAAAGTGGCTTGTCTGGTAACACTGTATGACCGCAAGCTTTAGATTGTCAAAAACTCGCCAAAATGGACAACTTTTGGCATTTTCAATTTACTTTTGTCCATTCAAAATGTAAGCATAGCTCGCTTCGCTCGCAATGATGAATGAGACTTTTTCTGTGATTTTCAAACACCGTGCAAAGAAACTATTTGCAACCCTTGCTTATTCATTACTTTCACTGAGCAAAAAATCCTTGACAACAATCCCCCTGCTTTTCTACCTACAGAGTATTGAGGATAGCGAAACCTTGCTCGTGTGTCGTCGTTTAAGTCCTGCCTAATTTTTCTGATAGGTACTCCCCTCTCAAGTTTCCCCAGGTTGTCATTTTACTTCGAGGGTCACTCCTTGAAAAGTATTGTGTCCTGGCTTTCTCTGCTTCTGTTGCGAAGTGTACAAATCACCCTGACAGGTTGCCCCTTACGAAAATCTAAGCTAAACTTTAATCTATCAATGCCTTAGAAATAGCATCAACAGAGCAGAAGAACAACAACTGAACTGTTTTTTTGCTAGAATAGAGGGGGTCAATTCTCAATTAAAGTACTATGCCTTCTTTAAAATGGGGCAAAGTGCCCGTTATCACTAAGACTTTGATCTTCTCTTTCGCACTTTGCTTTTGTTCCTTCAAGAAATGTAGGGGACAGTAAGAGAACTTTGGCAGTAAGTGAATTTTTCTTCTTAAAAGTGAAATTGGACTTTCTTTTCCTCGTAAGCATCAGCAGATAATGCCACAGAATAAAAGTACGACGACGTTCGTGACCAATAATTTAATCAATGATGATCAACTTCGATCAGTTAGCCAACTTATGCATGCATGCTCCCATGTTAAAGATAATACGAATTACGAACTTTATATAGATCATCGCATGCGATGATGCCGGATGCGATGCGATGCACTTAGCAATAAGGTACAGAAAAACGAAGTTGCATTCACTTTCAGTCCCTACTTATTTTGGAAGGTGTAAAAACCCGAAACGAAAAAGTTTATGAAGTGTTCCTTCAATTAGCAAAACTTTTTTGTTTTCTTTTTTACAAGAGAACGGAGAAAATGCACATGCACACATATATGCAGTGGAATGCTTTTAGTTAGTGAAAAAACGACGTCAGTTGCGCGATTTTCTTCATGCTTTTCCTTGATAGTACGTACTGCAACAGCCACATTGTTTGAAAATCACTCAAAATGTCGCATTTGATTTTTTTTTTGGCATTTTTCACCAATTTTTGTTCCTGTCTGGTAACACTGTTTGAC
>LT727994.1:55697-71035 GCA_900157175.1 Oithona nana
TGAAAGTCACCGTGTTCTGGCCCAAAGACTTAACTTCCACCATCTGCTTTTGCCCAGTTGTCGTTTGAGATTGCACGATGCTGATTCCCTCCATTTTGAATTCTTTGAAGCAATTTTAGTGTGTTGTTCTGGATGCGGACCCTCTTTGTTGTGTTACCTATGGACGCGCAAGCCGGCAAATCCCAGCGTCAAAACAAATCAACCAATCAGAGATCACGGTTGCTCAGTTACTTAGTAAAGGCAAGGAGACAACCGCTGAGAATTTAGTCTTGTGAACTAGCTGAGCTGAGCCCGCGCCAGTTCGAGAAAAACGACAATTTTGAGTTTTGAATTGTATTTTCTACTGGCTTTGTGAAACGATAGATTCGATTAAGCCGCAACATAGTCTAAGGTGAGGAATCCAACCATCAAGAAAATGACGAACCTGAAGAATTGGAGATCTGAAACTTGCCATTTCGGTTTGCCGACTTTTTGACTTTTTACTATTAGACTTTTTTTTTTCATTTTCTTGCTGTTTTTAAAATTGGTATCTGAATCAAAAACACAAAACTTCTGTGATTTTAGTGAAAGTATTCGGTCACATTAAAGTCGAAATTATCTCTAAGATTGAAAAGACCGTAAAAACTGTATTTTGACTTTTTACAAAGGTACATGTATTATATGAACTACGTATTTTCGGAATCAGATACATGCATATCAGAATTTGCTTAGGGCAATTTTTAAAAACGAACTTCCCGTTGCACTTTTTGAATATTTTTGAATTTCTTGCAAAAATTGCGTTACGTGAATTATTTTATCGCTTTTGTGCATGGGAAGAAGCTTTCAACAACATTGGAATGACTGGAAAGTCAGAGGAGCCCCGAATGCCAATCAAATTCTTACCATACCACCGGATTCTCAACTTTAATGACTTAAAATGAAGAAACCTTATTTGTACAATTTGTACCGAAGAATGCAAATGATTGCTTACTCAGTAAGTCTGCATGGTAATTGGTTTTAGTGCGTCTTCAGTTCATGACGAAGCCAGAAAATGTAAGTTACTTTTAGTCCACTTAAAAAACCGAAGAAAGATTCTAATTCACGTTGCTTTTGACAGTATTTTTTTCACGCTTATTGCTCCACACAAATACATCTGAAAATGAGTGTATTTCACGAGGTATGTGTTCTTGCGATAGGGCTTGAGCGGCGCGATTTACCGTTGCTGTCAGAGTAGAGGATCTCGTCTTCCGCTTTCTCGGCTTTCACGGACTCCGAAGAGACGGAGGAGAAGAAAATTGTTGCTTTCTATGAGGGCTTAGTATGTCAAGTGGTGTTCTCCTGAAAAGAACCAAAGGTGATGTGACAAGAAGTGTATTTTGCCTCTTTCAAATTGATTCTTTCAAAAAACTGGCAAAAGAAAGCAAGTCATCATTAATTTCAGTGATCTAGAAAGCTCCGAGTCTGAGACTTCGCGACACAAAAAATCAACCACCTCTAGATGTCCATTAATCATTGGGCTTCTAAAAAAGGCCAAGCAGAGGCCATTGAGAGAAGATGAAGTGAAACAATAATAGCACAAAGATGATCATCAAAATGGCGCAAGCCACGGTGGCTTTCCTAGGCCTTTGGCTATTAAGTGGCACTAGCCCTTACGGTAAGAGCTTACAATCTATCTTCATTTAGGAAGTTACTACCACTTCTACCCCAGTAAGCCTATACTTTTTTGTATTTTTTGTACAGTGCAATATTGACAGGACTATTTTAGAAACAAAAAAGAGTTGATCAAGAAGCTTTGCATAAATATCACATTTTGCCGTTGTTGTAGCTAGACTTTAGCTTGAATGTCAATATTCCAATAAAAGGATCTTCAATAGTACCATTGTTAGGAAGACCTGATGAGATGACAAGCGCGAGATAAGCACAATTCTGGCGGAAATGCACCTTTGCAACCATCAAAACTACTGGGATTTTGTGACAGCTCTTACTGCTGATCTGAAGGTGAAAAAATGTCATTGTGACTTGGGTTCCCCTTGAAGAACGTAGATGAGAAGTGAAAGTCAGCAACTTTTTTGTCGATGGCTATTATTACTGGTGATCAAAAATTCTAGCAGGTGACAGGAAATAATTTTGGTTCATTCTACCACCAGATGTCGATGGAACAAAAAGCTTTAAAAACAATTTATTCAAAGAGAATTTAAGTTTCAAATTCACCAATATGAAATGCAATCAAAAATAGCTTCTATGAAATAAGGTAAAATGAAAACGAAAGCACAAGAAAGCATGTCAGTGCCTGCTGTACTAGATAATATGCATGTAATCCTAAACATGGTCTTTGCAGAAGGTTGCTAAGAATAGTAGTCTATTTCGTGACTCTACTTTCAAGCTGATACATCTGAAATCCCTGAGATTTGCAACTGCTCTGAATAATTGTGGTCTATGCTAGGCAGTAGTAAGGAAGGAGCATAGCACAGGGAAAAGATTGTCAAGGTTGACAAAAGGCACACTTGTGTGGGAAGAAGAAGAAGCAAAATCTTTTATGCCATTTGAAATAGAGTGTGCAAAAGCAGTGTAGCAAGCTAGAGAATGCAATCGTTGCTTTGATTTCCCAAAGTAGCAACTGAGAATAGAGTGCAGTAGGGGCTCCAAGCCAGCTGTGTAGTAGTAGCTGAAGTCACAGTTGTTGGAGCACAGGGAATTTTGATGAGAAGTACAAATTATACAAACAAAGCCAATTTGTCACCCTCTGCTGCAGCAAAGCAAGACTGTAGAAGCATGACAGAATATTTAGATATGAAAGTTGAGATAAGAAAGGTCGTCCACAACAATGCAAATATGAAGCAATGCTAACAGTTTTCTTCAGTTGGTGCATGGTTGTCTGACAATAAATTCTTGGAAATACTTTCATGTGATCAAAGAAAAAAGAAAAGGCTAGTGACATGCTTTCACTTTCTACTTTTTCAAGATTATTATAGCAAAAAAAAGTTTCTTTGCGTGTTGTTATTACGCAGCCTTTTTTGGAAAACTCTATATCATTAGTGGAAAACAAGACTCTCCACTCTGTTGATTAAAGCTCTATATGTATTCTCCTTCATATGGTACTGTATCTGATGAGTGTTGAGCAAATATCAGCAAGAGTCTCTTCCTCATCAAATGGTTTTAGTTAGTTGTAGTGGGGCCTAAATATTGCATTTGAAGTGTATGAATACATAATACTTTTGTCATAGCTTCCTCATTATTGTTGTCCCCTTGCTACAGCCTGGATGTATTGACATTTTTAGCTCTCTCATTCCCACTCTCAGGCTACTCATCGGGTTTTGTCGATAATACTAGTGCAGCCACAAGGCAACAGAGAAGACAACACCTTGTTTTTCATTAGGAGGGACGCCCATGATGAGGATTTTTTATTATGCCTCTTATTGTCCTCTCCTTGTTTTACAGCTCATGCCTTGAGGTGTTACACGGACATTGAGGCCACGCAGATTACACGGTGCAAGGAAAGTGAGGGCTTCAGAACATGCTTCACCAAATACAACGACAGTAAGTTTCCTTCTTTCCAAACATAACTTAAGTACCTACTAAAAAGATTTGCGTACATGTGCATTGGAATATTGCTGAGCGCTTTTTGAGTCTGTTACTGTCATAATCTGTAACAATCAAATAGTTTTCATGAGTTTCTTTATTTGCTGTTTTTCTTATGTTTTTATTTTTCAATAATACACATCCAAAAGTACTTACTTGTTCAAGAGGAGGTCGGTCTACTTACCACCAAATACCAATCCAGTAAAAAAAAAGCCAGTGACCCTGAGGAAGATAGAGCAAGGCTTCAAAGTGGAAACGCCACAGTAGAGGAAGCAATTTCTCGCGCTACAAGACGAGGGAGAGTGTTGTTGTGTCACTCTGCTACTCCCATAACTATTGAGCAGAGAATTTCCTTTTTCTTTAGGAGGGACTTTTGGGTTTTCGTGGCATACGGAGAGTAATACAATAGGGACATCTTCCCAGATGCTTTTCACTATTGCTGCCTACTTCTTCGCACATAGAAAAATGGAGAGACCCAGTTGAGAGACAAGGCTAATATTTCTCGTGCGAGCAAGGCAAGAGACGTAGAGACCGAAATGAAAGGAACAATGGAGCTATATCTTGGTTATTCAAGACACCATCAGCAGCAGCACTACTCCTGAGATTTTTTTTACGAGAGTCCATTAAAAAGGGTCTCCCAAACTTTTTTTCCAAGTATTCTTGAGCTGAATCAGCGAATGATTCAGCTTTAATTTGCATGGAGATTATATGGCCCCATCATAAATGAGTCAAGCTGAAAGTGTTAAAAGGAAAAGTGAATCATCAAGTATGAAAGATTGACTGTCGAAAAATATTATGGTTGACAAGAAAATGAGGGGGATGTTGACAATATCTTCCATCTTGATGGACTAATCAGCACTCTAATCCCCTGATCAGAAGAGGCACGAAATAAAGTTGATTGCTTTTTGACGGATCATCCAATAAGCCATGCAAAGGTTATAAGCTAAGAAAGTTCTACTCTGCAAAAGAAAGCAACTTACTGCAGCTATCTATTGCTGCTCCAGTAACACAGTAGTAGCAGAAGGAGCCGAAGAGCTAGTAACGGCGCCAAAAATGGTCCCTTTTTTTCCTAGTATCAAGGCCGAGTACGGTCTTCCCGTTCTTGTCAATCTTGTCAATTGATGTCAGGATCCCACGGAGCTGCTTTTACCCCTTTTTTCTGTAAAGCTGGATTGAATACTTGTACAACCATGCGGTAGCTGTGCTGCGAATAGGGGAGGTATTGGACCTTTTCTTCTCACCTCCTTTTGCCTTTTGCTATCACACATTTTAGCTCTCTTTTCTCTACAGATTGGCCAGCATCTGGATTCAGCCTTTGGCAGCAGATAAAAATGTACTGATAATTCTTCTTCATGAAACTATTTGCTTTCTGCTGTTCAGTTTTTTGTACTTGTATTTTTTGTTGCCTGACCTATCATGAAGGATGATAAAGGAATTTTTTTTGTGTAACTAGAGATGATGACGGTTGCCGTCATTGTTTACTCTAAGTTTTCGTCAACTTTTTTGCCTTTTCTTTTCTGATGTTCTTCCTTGATGCGGGGGATCTGTTTGTTGGCGCTCTCAGTTGTCTTTTTGACGAATAGCATTTTTTTAAGATTTGAAGTGAAAATGAGGACAAGGACATACTTTTCTTGAGTAAACCAAAATAAATGCCGTTGTAAAAAGTTGTAATTTAGCATCTTTTTTCCTTAGCTTTTGTATTGCTAAAGTAAATGAAGGGCAGAAAAGTTTGAATTTCTTTGTTACTCTTTCCTTTTCCACACCTCCTTTTTCTAGCAGAAGTTTTTCTTTGACTTTAGGCCTCTTCTGTTTGCTTTTGAAAGGCTTTTTTCTTTGCGTGCTTCTGCACCCTGCAGCTTTTTTAAAGATTGAAACAAGGAAGCTTTTTCGCCTTTTCTGCATCAATCCGGCGGCGCGGCGGCGCGGCATCTCAAAACACAAAATGGAAACCTTCTAAGCAAAGTTGTCATGAATTCACTAGTAAAAGACACGGAAGAAAATGGTTTAGCTGGCCTTCATCCTTTTGACAGTTCCTCCTTTTGTCTAGATTTTCCAATAAAACCTTTTTCTTTGCTCCTCGGCTGTCTTCAAAAACAATACTTTGGTTGGCTGCCATCGGTCAGTCAGTCTGTCGAGTAGGTAGCTGCCGCTTTCTTTCTTTTCTCTTACTTCATATCATAGTGAAGTAGATACCGTCATAAATCTCACAGCTGCAATTTTTCCTTGTATTTTTCTTTGTTTTTTCTTTGTGTCCAAATCGTTTTGTTTGTGCAACTTCAGTTTCTTCACACCATGTAGTCTTCCTAGCCAAGCTCTATCTAATACTAAAAAATGTATCATGTTCTGCACTGTTACACAGAAGTAGTGCGTCAAGATAGCAACTTTTTTCTGCTAGGCACAGCATCACTTTGTATCAGGAATCAGATACTGTCTGCGTTGGTTGTGGTGATTTTTGCACAGTTAGTAGCAAAGTGTGAAAATTGTGCAGCAGCAGCTCAGAGGAGACTGAATTAGCGAATTAGTCAGGGCTTGAAAGGGATAGTAGTAGTTGTGTGGTAGAGAGTCAACACAAATGCATTTTGCAGTTCCAGCTCGGCCTTTTATGGAAAGAAATGCTCATGTTTTTCTAGTGGCGACTAGGACGACTACAACGGTTCGGCAAGAGGGAGGAGGATATGTGTGTGTACTTTGTGTAAGCTACTCTTTAGGGTCATTTACCTTGCCCAAATACCGTCAAATCCTGATAGTCTAGGTCTATTCCAAGACGTTGCCTGTGTGTGCTTGAGCTTGAGAAAAACGGAACCACAGATTAGAGATAACATGTAGCCTGCCTAGTGCCTACTGTTTCTTTTCTTTTCACTAACAATTCTCGGAAGTTTGGGCCCACCTAAGCGTTAAAACGAACGTATCCTGTGCAACCTAGAATACAACTGCAATGTATTTATACAGTAGATGCTATGTCCCTGCTGCTTGTTGGCTTTAGCAATTTAGTTTCAACTCTAATCTAACTCAACTCTATCTAAAATTTTGCGAACTTCATTAAGATATCCGAAATGCACCATTCAATGACATCTGATTTGGTATTCAGAAAACTTGGAATAGCAGAGGAGAAACGAAAGGCCAGGCAAGCAGACGATGTAATTTGGATACAGAGACAGTAGGAGCAGCAGTAGTAGTCATTGATGATCGTTAGATATTTCCCAAGATTGGATTCGTTCGTTCCCCAACTGCTTGAAGAGGCTGCTGCTCTGGCTGACTTTGAGTAGCTAGCTAGCGAGCGAGGACAAATAACAAGCGTCTTTAGTCCATAATCACAACTCTTTTTGGCAGGATTCTTATCGTGCCCATTGGGATATTGAAGCAATAAAACGGAAGAATCGCGATAAGTACTAGTGTGGCTACTACTACACCCATTCAGCCTTTGCCTTTCTGTATTCATGGTTCCGATAGTGTAGTAGAGGGAAGAAAGAACGTAATCGAATTAGAGTAAAAAGATTCTTTTCATGAAAGGGGGCCTTCGATCCTTCCTTCCTTCTCCTCAGCTCCTTTCCTTGTAGTACAGTTCTTCCAAGCTGGTGTTGGTAGTAGTAAGATTACCACACTGTGAATTTCTTTTGTTCACCTGCAGTCATGCATTAATACCTTGAGCACTTCGCGTAAAGCCAAGGCTTCGAAAATTGTACTCGATGGCCCTAAGGCAATGGAAAAAGAAAGGCACACCAACTTACACCAGTATTCAGGCAGTAATAGCATCGCACGGGCGGCCTTAGTGCAGTAGCAATGCAGTACGCTAGCCAAAAAATAAGCCATTTGCATTGGCCCAGACAGAGTTCTCACTGTGACAATGACGTGATTAGCCTCAATGACGAATAGGAAAAAACTAAAGTGTCATGCTTTCAACAGCTGGGTAGAGTCCTAGTGTCTAACTACTATTTTTAACGAGAAGAGTCTCAAACGTTTCAAACTAGTGCGAAAAACAAGGTTTGCTTTGATCAAAACAAAGTCCTTCAAAGTCTACAATTCTACACTTGCACTATTGGAAGAATTGAACCTTGGAAAACAAACGTCTTTTTTCAAGTCTTTGCTGTCATCTTGGCGGCAGAGCGGCAAAACGAAAGAAGGGTTGATTTTTTATGCACAGAAATAGTAGTAGTAGCAAGATCTTGCAATGACTTTCAAAGTCAACTTTAGTAGTCGTAGGAGGAGAGCAGTTCTCATTATGCAGTGCCTCTCATCATCATCGTTCTCTTCTACTCCGAGTTGGTGAAGGAGCCAAATTGATAAGACTCGTCCATGCGTGTAAAATAACGAAGCTGTGCACTTTTTCCAACTTCTCTTCTCTTCTTTGGAGTTGACACCGCCGTCCAATCAGCATTGAGAAACGGGCTACTAGAAGTCTTCAAGACTAGCAGAACAGAGTGTTATATGCATCTTATTTTGCTACTTCGTGACAAATGTCTCTTTTTTGCCTTATCTACTGTCTAGGGTTGCCAAAAAATGCAAAAAGAACCATTATGACCAAGAAAACAGTCCCATTCAGTAGTAGTGTGGATGGCTTGAGCTTCTATAGCAATATCAGCCTCTTGGGCCTGCAGCTGCAACAACATTGTTTGAAAAATCCTTCTTTTCTCTTTCTCTAAGAGTAATCACCTCATTCCCATTCTTTGCTAGCGCGAAAAAATGCCTCTTACTCTTTTGGTGGAGGATTTATAGCGGATGCAGTTTCTAATGTACTATTTCAAGATACAAAAATGTGCTTTAACACTCAAGCCTGTATACAGTGGGCAACACCATATTTCAAGCAGCCTTTGGAAAAGTAAAAGTCTTTCTGTGTGTCTCCTGATGTCACCAACGGCAGTGAATCTCAAATGTAAGGAAAATAGAAAGTGGAAGAGTTGCATTCACTTTCAAACAAAAGCTAAAAAGACAAATCTTGGGTCGAAGTTTTTTGATTAAAGTGGGCTTGCTGCTGCTGCTGAAACGAACCATAGGGGAACTCTACTACTGTAGCCATGACCTTTCAAAGACTACAGAAGAAACTTTCTTATGCAAAACCCCTAGTGCTCCTTCGTCAATTTCTGCATAGAATGCATATAGCTACTACAGCTATCGCGATATTCCCTATCAAAAATGGCGCGGTGGCACTAAGACGAAGAGAGCAGCAGTAGCAAAAAGTCCTCCTCCTCTTGCAACTTTTTGTTCGGTCTTCTACTTTCACCACAATGAAGAAAACAGAAAGAAAAAGAGAGCATGTCCCAAAAGGAAACCTTTACGTTGCGACTGCTGATGCTCACTACCCGAGAAATACATAGAGAAATTGCACTCACGCAATCATCATCGTCTTCTCGAGGGGCACCAACACTAGCTTCTTCATCTTTGTACTATAGCTTTGCTGCAAAGCACAAAAAACGAGACCTGCAACGACAAACTACTGTTGTGCTGCTGCATCAACTGCTGCGGGAACCGACACATCATTTATGATGCAAAAGCCAAGTTATACAAAATGACAGTTGACTAAATGGAGCGTCAAACCATTTACCTTCTAAGTGTGGATGATTTCATTTTCTTGGTGGAACTAGAGAGACATGTAAGTCAGTGTCAGACAGACAATAATCATCTAATATGAACCACCACCATTTTCATAGTTTCTGGCTGATAAGCAGATAAGAAATCAGAAAAGAAGAAGCTGATGTTTTTTGGCCATTCCAAGTATGTGGTAATGTTTATAGGGTCTGTAAGCAATCGTGGATCCTAAGTAGAAGAGCTTTGTGTCTGGAATATTTTTCCTCAATCCATCATCAATAGACTATTGGCATCCTTGCGTAAGAGATAAGTGCTGGAAACAAAAGGTAGTAAAGTACGTTACACGGATGTAGTTAAAGAGAGTAGCAGCAGGATATGGGAGAAGGAGGAAAAGCCCATGAAAGTGATCATAAATTCCCTCTGTGTAAAATCTGCCATTTCACAAAAGGAAATGCAGATGATGAAGTTGAGGGGGAGATGTCTCAGCAACAATTTGAAGATCTGCATTTGGTGATATATTTTGATTCTTGCTGGCTGACTTCTGTGCTCCTGCTGGGAAGTCTTACCACATATGCATTGGTTGAGCTATTGAAAGCAGCCTTTGCTTCAAAGGGCTGCGGATATTGCGCTTGTCAATATAGAGACACACATGGAAAGTTGTTGGAGGAGTGCCAAAGCTGATAAAAAAGATGAGGTCTTGTACTAGTTGTGGCACCACCATCACCAACCAATGTAGCAGCAGCCTTACCGGTCAAACTTTGCTTCTGTCACTTCGATTGCTCCCCAACGACGGCTACGTGCAAAGCTCTTGGACTACTCTTCCAGCAGCTTCGTTTGCTCAAGGATGTTTTTTGCCCCAGTCAAAATCCTGATTGGCCTTCCCCTATCTACTTTTGCTTCTGCACCACAACCACCAAAAAGAAATCCCCAAAATAGAATGATATTTCCATTCTCAACCTTTTCTTGTGACAAGACTTCTAATCAAATACAGTAGCAGGGGCAGTTGTACAATGAGCAATAATCTTTTAGCACTGACTTTAACATGACTTTTCATTAAAAATGACAATTTCCATTTATTCTAGTCATTTTGTTCATCCTCTCTTCTTCTTTTGGCTGCTGGCCTACTTTTTGCTGAAATAGTTTCCCATTAATGTTCAGCTGAGCTGTCTAGTCTAGTCTCTACACCAACCATGCTTTTCCTATCATGTAGTATGTAGTATGTATTCGCCGATTCCCTTTGAAAAGATTCGATATTCCTGGACTCTATCTAAAATATGCATGATTTGAACTCTGAAAGAAGAAGTGTTGTTGCCATTTTACACAGTGTGGCAGCAGTGACTGAGATATAAAGTTTTTGTGTATCACGTAGTAGTTCGTTCCAAAAACTTTGTTAATGCACAAGTGCACATGAATACATTGAAAACTTCTCCTGTTTCAGCATACTGAATTTTCACTTCTTGACTGCAGAGTGCAGCAGTAGCAGTCACTAACTTTTATATAAAGGAAGAGATTTTTGTGAAAGATTGCATAATAGTGGCTCAATTATTCTAAGCTTGTTCTGGCTAAAAGGCCTTGTCCACTTTGGGATAATGTAGCCATAATAATATCTCTCAAGATGGAATAGAGAAAGCTAGTTGAGAAGAACCAAGCTTTTACAGTAGTAGTAGAGCAAAAGCAGGATATGAGGCAAATTTCGCAGAACACATCCCTGGTACAATACAACTACTAGAGAGAAGAAGCTCTGCTATGTACTAGACATGTTTATTGTTTTTCATGCTTAGCTGGATATCTCCCGGAATTCTCGCTCCTTCTTTACCAACAGAAAAACCAACCAAAGGGTATGGCAACGCAAGTACAACCACTACTAATGCTTTTTTGTGTTGTTTTTTGCCCCACTGTGGTATGTAACATTACTGCTTTTCCATTACGACAAATACAGTATCAAGGAATTCAGAGCTTTTTCAAATTAGTGATATTTTCTTAGACTGAATTGATTAGTAATGTCAAATGGCTGAAAAAAGAGAATGGCTACCAACTGCATTTCAGCTTTGTTTCTTAGAGAATGAAAAGAATGCAGAAAAAAGTTTTGCCCCAATAAAGAGAATGAGTCGGCTTGTGTGTGTGATAGTGGCTGCTCGACGTCGTCCTCAAAAGTAATTTGGAAAAAGCCATCAGCACAAATCTTGTGAAAGGCCCTGGAGAAGTCGTCCGAAGCTCATTCGCACTTCCTGAATGTTGTTGCCTGAAATTAAATGTGGAACTTTGCCCGTTTTCTTAACGCCAGCAGCCAAGCTTTGTGAAGCGTTAGTTTCACCCACAAGTTTTTCACGGCTGTTATATTCTAGTCCCAAGGGAAACTTAGACTGCAACTGACAAATGAAAGCCTACATACCTTCTTCAAAAACGCCAACGCTTCAGATAGACTGATGATTTCCAAGCCATAAATTTGGCATGACTTTCTGCCTGATGTAGTCCACAACGACTCTATTTGGTGACATATGACCGGGAAAAAACTCCTTCCTCAACGGAAGCCAATCTGGCAGGAAAGAACCAGCCTCGTGGAACAAAGGGAAAAGGTCTGATCCATTAAAAAAGTGCTACTTATGCACAACTTTCTAAAGTGCATCATCTCTCTCATGTGAAATGGAGCTCTGAAGCACCTCTACTGCTTTGCCTAATGATCTTTTTTGTGGCATGGCGGCATAAGAAGAAGGAAGAAACTTGAAGCATTAGTAGAAGTAGTAGCAGCAGCAGTGAGTGCCTTTTTTTACTTCTAAGGTTGAAGAAAAGGAAAGTCGAATTTCTTTTTCTCTCTCAAGTGACCCCTCTCTTCCACCACTTGCTACACCAAAACACCAGAGACTCAGGAAGTAAAGCCTAGAAGCCCACAACCCTTTGCAATTTTCCTTAATCTGCGCGCGCTTCACGAGAGACCTAAACCTGCGGGTGGTAACTGACATAATTTCTCTTCTGCTTCTCTCATCAAGATGGTGGTGAAGCTTCTAGGGGAGAAGTTTTCCGAACGTGAAATTAACTTGAAAATGACACAAGAGCAGCAGATGAATACAAGACTAGCCAACTACTAGATCACGTATGGAAAGTGTCCTCTGGCTTGCTTGGCAAGCAAGCATCATCATGGGACCTTACACCATAATGTGTCCCATCAAATAATGGAAATGTATAAATCGTGCAATATCTACTGCTGCTAACGCTGCTCTAAATCCAATTTTGGGACAGTTGCCAAGGCCAATATTGTGTTTGTTGATTGTTTTATTCGCTCCAGTACTAATATCCATCAGCAGTATTTCCAGAAGTGACATTGGGGGATTTTTTCAACACCTGCTACCACCCCTCCAATCTCTTTGTTCACAATACAGTGGTGGACAAACTATATAATAGAGATGCCAGATTTTCAGCATGGAGCAGCAAAGCATTGCATTTGCTTAATACAAGTAGCAGCGCCGTGCTACTCCTGCTTTAGAACATGAAATGCATTTTGGTTTCAAACAAACTTTTCCTTCCTGTTAATTCTAGCAGAAAGTTGGTACCAGCTAGTAGCTAGCCATACTTTTCTATCTCTGCTCGACGAGAAGAAGCATCTAAAGCTACGTAGTATAGTAGCATCAAATACCAAGTGAAATGGTCATTTTGGGCTTCTTTTTATACCAATGTACCATTGAATGTAATACAACATGCTTGAAGCAAGATTTTGCATGACAAATTAGATGGCAAAACTTTCTCCCAATGCCAAACATGGAAAAGCAAACGTCAAGAATACAGCAGAAGAAGAACTAGAAGGCAGAAGAGCAACAATTCTTATGGAAAATATCTTGCAGTAGAGTGGAGACAGCACTTCACATATGCCGCTGTCTATGTAGATTGTGTTGAGAATAAGGAATGGAAGAAGAAGAGAGGGGGGAACGAAAGAGAAGAGAGAATCTGGTTTCGTGGTAAGAAGATGTGTGAAGAAAGGGTGACAGCAGAGGTATGCGGGCCATCACTCATGCAAATTGCAGCAATTTTCTTATGCTTGTGGTTGCGGTTTTCTTAGCTCAAGCAAGAAAGAAGATGGGGGAAATTTCGGCTGTACCTCTGATGATGTCCTGATTTGTCAAAACCCAGTTTTCCCAATGATGATACCATAAGCAGAGATCGATAATTTAGAAACTAAACCAAGAAGACGAGACTTTTAAAACTCATAACAATTACACGTCAGCTGTTCTTGTCTCTGCATAAAACTTTTGCTGCTTTGCTTAGTTCTACATCTCTTTTCCAAGGCCAAACCCATCCCTCATTTAAAGTTGGACGAACAGGCATAGGCAGTTCAGTATTGTAGCAGCACAGATACTTACATACACAGTAGTAGCAGATACACAACAGTGACTTTCATTGGTTTATGGAGCATAAAAGGCCCTAAAATTACCATAATGTAGTGTGACCCTCCCATTGGTCATTTGTCGTTTTTTCATTCCTCTCAGCCAACAGCAGCTCAATTCAGTTGCTTGCTCAGCAGTTTACAAAAGCAAAATCCTAGCAACAAATGGCGCATTTGTAACTTTACTGCTGAGTTTACTATAGCAAATTTTTAGTAGACATACTAAAAGTTATGGAAGAGCCAGAGCAGACCCAGAAGAACAGTAGAACGGTACTACAAGAAAATGCAAAGAATGCAGAAAAATCTCAAATTGGGTTAAAAGTAAGTCAAGTCCTCTCCAAGTCTCCAGAAGTCTCCTTCACTTACTCTGCTGCTACTATGCTGCTCTCCAGCTTATACCCGACCTTCATCGCAATTTCATCTGATTATGAATTCAAAATTTCTTCTGTAATGATGTGCATTAAGTGCACACATTGCTGCTCTGTGCACAACCAAGACTCACTACTGCTACGACCCCCTGGTGCCAAAGTTATGCCTCAAGTGTTTGAGGATAAATATGGCTCATGCCAGGTTCTCCTACTCACTCCCAAAGCTGCCAAATAAAACACTCGTTTTCCATCCTCATTGACTAATACCATGCCTAGTGCCTACGTAATGTCTCAAGAGTTTCACTACTAAAGCCAATGGATATCAAACAATGCTGCTGGGCCGGCTGCCTCCTGCAATGTAAGCAGCGTCATCTATCACTGTAAAGCCCAATGAAGACTTCATCTCCGTCATGCTCTAAAAGCTTAGTATAACCCTATTGTTATTTGACGATTTGTCATCCAAAAAGCCATCAAAAAAGATTTAATTTTCTTAAACTGAATTTTGAATTTGAGAGAAGCAGATGCAGGCCTCCTACTTCTACTACTGAATGTATTTGAATTTATGATAGATGACACCCGTCAAGTAAGAAAATGAGGTCACCTGAGCTGAGGCTCTCTGCTTACTTAGCTTAGACGGTGGTGCCCTTCAAGCTGAGACTGCTTTTCATGAGAATGATCGATGACATTCTCATCATTGTTCTCTTGAGCTCCTCTAGGCATCATGGCAGGAAAAGCAAAAAATCTATAGAAGTTCCTGGTCTGAACAGGATGTAATGTAGTAGTCTGGTGCATAATAATTTGGATTGAGTCTTCAGTTAACTTCCTTGATTCTTGGATAAAATGAGCATGCATAGCAGAGAGAGGTAACTTGGCTTTCTTCAGCAGAGTCTCCATTGAAAAAAAGGTAGTCTGCACCTCAAAAAGATTATTTGGCAACCTTCCTATCGCACACCACATTTCAGTAGTCTGCTTCGACTACTACTCTGCTCTTCCCATAACCTCGTGACTTATTGCCAGTATTTGGAAATCGGAAATAAAGAGAGAATTATGGCTCCCTAATGTGTTTCTTCATATACTACTTTTCCTAGGCCCCACTGGCATCTTTTCTGGAAAAAACCCATTCCAGCCAGAAAGATAAAAGCCTAGCAACATAAAAAGAAAACTTCCTTTGAAAAAGTTTATTTAACATGCATATTTCATGTTCAACTGGTCATAAAATTAGGTTAGGTTGTCATGACTTTTTGTTCCTCTCCGGTATGTCTCAATGGAGTCACGAGCATGTAATTCCCATACGAGTTGTAATGTCTAGGGCAGTGTAAACAAAAACAAGAGGAGTTTCACACCGTGTTTGAAAATCACAAAAAAGTCTCATTCAACATCAAGGGCGAAGCGAGCTACGTTTACATTTTGAGTGGACAAAAGTTAATTAAAAATGCCAAAAAATGCTCTATTTGGCGAGTTTTTGAAAACCTAAAGCATGCGGTCAAACAGAGTTACCAGACAGGTCAATTTTA
>LT727994.1:71083-111262 GCA_900157175.1 Oithona nana
TTCATTTCAGTCTGATTTTTTTTTTTTTTAAGAGCATCCTTATAGCATTGTTGTACTTTTTGAGGCAAAATGCATGCATTTGTCAGCTTGTCTTCTTCGCTAAGTAGCCGTGAGAAAAATAAGAAGGATATAGGGTAAACAAAAGACTCAAGCATCTTTTATTGTCTTCGGGGAAGACTGCAAAAAATACTTGGCTTAGGAATTGCCTCTTAGTGGGTTGGGTTTTAAACAAGTGCCTTCACTATGATAATCACGAGTGCGTCGCTCAAACGAGCGTAAACAATTTAGAGTCTGCACGATTTAGCAAGAAAGCCATTGCATTGCATCTTCACGTTTTACAAAGCTCCTTTTCCAAGAAAACGACAAGTACGTTGTGACATTTGTCATCACCATAAAATGACAAGATAAGACTTTCAATAGGGGAGAACGAAAAGAGGTCTTTCAACAACTTTCGCCCCTACGGAAATTGAACCATTTATGAAGGAGATCGATAATCATTTTCTTTTCTTCGACACAAAAAATGGCCCTGGTTCTTATTCAAATTCTGCGCAGCAGAAAATTGCAGTTTGAATCAAAAATCTCTGTAGCATTATGTATTTTGAACCAACTGCAAACTTTTTTTGTTGCGTTCAAAATGCCGCAGAGATAATAATCTCATTAGATGTTTGATTTCATTACTTTGATTCTTTTTTGGCATTGTTTTTGCCCTATTTAGTATTTATCCTTGGAAGCATTGGCTAATATTGTGAGGGGGGAATGAACGACCAGTAGTCATGACGAGCCACGATTAGTCTACATTATGCGGAAATAATTGGTGTTGCAGTGGAGTGTCGACTGTCACTCAGTGCCAGTGTTTGGGATGACCTTGTTGACTTGATGAAATCACAAGACACTTCTTTTCTTTCATGGCATGGTGCATTAATGAAGGAACGCCCAATGCTACTCGCAACCACCAAGCAAGCCTTTTCTTTTTCCCCTCTTTGTCTTATCGTTCTTTTATAGTTTTGGCTCAGTTGAAAGATTTCTTCAAAGATACAAGCATTTAAACTTTTTGTTTAAAAAAGGTCCCTTTTCAGTGCTGCACTCGCATAAAAAGGGAAGGTGCTTAAACTATTTTTATCGTGGTTTAGAGTAGTAGTATTACTACTATGGAACTAAAGCAGATAGCGTACTAGTAGGCCAGCAGGCAGTGACTACTGTAGGAGGAGGCCTAAAACCTAGAGATAACTTTATTCAGAATATTATTATTACTCTCCTGTTACATATGAATTGTAAGCTTGTATTGGGGTCTGCTGCTGTCGGTAGTAGCAGTTGTATTACACAGTAGTAGCAGAGTAGTCTTAGTCCTAGTTGTAGTAGTACCTCATGCACTGAGGCAGATCTTCATTGCGGAAACTTTCTTGGCTTTCTTGCCAGTGTCACTCGTTTATCGCGCATTTGCATACACTGCTGCTACCACTGCTACTGCGGCCGGCACCAGTACTCGCTTACTGCTACCAAGCATTAGCTTGACCTTCAATAAAAAAGCTTAATCTTTTTAGGTAAGGGCTGGGAAGGACTCGGTAAGTTACAATCCTTACAGCAATACATTACCCAATTGAGCTGTAATGCATTGCATAAAACTTGCACGTAGTCGTCACTTTAGTCCAAATAATACTTATTACACATTAGAAAATCATTATTGAAAAGGCACACTTTTGACTATGAATGACATTTAGTCCAAATTGTATTTTCAAATTTTCATAGTTGTAATGATTATTTTCCAAATCCATCAATGTATTTTTTTCATGTATCCCAAAAAAAGGGATAATTAGTTGACTTAGTATTCACATCTCATCATTATATGTACCTAATTACTTACCATATCATATACCTAGTCTATAAGTTACCATAAAAGCATTGAGCATGACATATTGTAAGCAAACACTACCCATTCTCTGTTTTTCCATTTCAACATGGTTATCAGCGATCGATGACTTCCTAAATTGTTCGATAGCACATAACCTTGATTGCTTATACGTACTACAGCTTGTTCTGCTATGCTGTATAAGTGTATAATCATGGTTTCGGGAGCAGCATAAAGCTACTCTATCACTAAGTGTATGCATGACAAATCTAAGGTCACCATTGCATTATTATGCACCAAGCACAACCAGAACCACCACCACCACCACCGTCTACTACTACTCTGAAGCAATCATTTGCAGTGCTGGTACAACTATAAAATGGAAAGCAAATGTACTTGTATTTTTTTGGTCATGACACAAAGCATCTGAGCTGTAAATTTTTTGGAAGAAAACAATGATATCAAAGTGGACAGCAGCGTGCAAAAAAACTGCATTTTCCGAAATGAACTGCCAAAAGTAGTGGAAAAAGTTTTTGCTGCCTCTGTTCAAGGTCCTCCTCGTTCTCTTGGCCTAAGAAGCTAAAGAAGCTACAAGAACCAACTATGCTTTCGAAGATAGGAACATCTGCTTTCAGACTTTGACTACTACTGCCCCCTTAAAGCTTGACTATACTACAACTGCCAGCAGCTCTTCTTCTCTATGTGGTTTTCAACATTTTTTTCTACTTTTGAAAACCATTGTCGTTTTGCATGATACAGCGCATTGTTCAATTTGAAGTGCATCGCGCGGCGGTGTAACTAGGCTAGGCATGTTGCCATATAAGGAAATGCAACGCAGCAGCCTAGTAGCCACATTTGAAAGGAGGGGATGAGAGAGGCAGGAAATTTTCAAATCGCAGCAGTAGCAGTGGCATCCTACAATTGCCACTACGGCGGCGGCGTTGTTGCATCAAATTCTCCACGAGCAGCGACCCCATTTCCATTGCCATGCCATGGAATGTGCCTGAAATAGAATTTCCTTAGAATTGCTTAGAGCCGAAATGTGCGTCTTGCTTGCGCCGCTTGCTGCCACCAGTGCCAATCTAATTTTGGCAGATTGTGTGATTGACGCAGTTTTGCAAATAAAGTCAAGCAGCCTTGCTTTAAAGGCAGGCCTGAATAGTCTTTCGTCATTGGCGAGGCCTTACTGGATGTTGCAAAGAAAGAAGGCCCTTTAAAATCAATAGGATCGTGTAGAGTATATTAGGTTGGCCGCGATACAGATGCTGCCCTTGCCAATAATTGTCAAGGTGCATTCAAATACATACACTGCAAGCAATACGCCCTCCGATGCCTAGCTATGTAGTCGTGCAAGAATACACTGGCCTTTGGTCCAAGAAGTCTTAGTCTTCGTTGCATAGTGCTACCATCCATGGTAGAAAGGAGTAACATATTGTGCAAAAGTAGTGGCGCAACTTTCATTGAAAGCAAGGATTCTAAGCTGGTCGTGCTGCTGTCCACAGTAGTAGAGGAAGAAGAGAAGCTCTCCAAGTCTCCACCACCACCACCACCGAGATCTTGTATACACGATAAGAGAGAAGATGAAGTCGTATTTCGTGCTCATGCAAGCAGATTCGCTTTATTTTCTAATCCCAAAGTGCTTAAAGGAGGTCCATAAACTCGATCCTTTTCTTCTCTTCTTCTGGCTGCTTGGCATTTTTTTCCACTCGTGCATTTCAATCTGGATTATATCCTCAACCCTACAATTTTCCTGCCAATACTAAAAAGAGGGGTTGAAATCCACTTCAACGGTTTTAGAAAGCTCTAACTAAATGGCAAAGTGATTGGAAAGCTGCTGAAAAGGGGGCAGTGCACCCCAATAAATGCTTTGAAAATACAATTTCTAAATGTGTACTCAAATCCGGGGCTGCTAGGTTTATTTTTGCGTCTCAAGACGAATTCTTGTTGATGTCAGCAATGTTTTCTTTTCATTGAATTGCCACTACTGCGTTGAAATCCATAAGGCAGTAGGCCTATCCAGCTTTCTAAAATTGAGGAAAAGGAAAGGGGAAAACTGTGATGTTCTAATGGGACACACTGCGTCGTAGTCATTAGTATTGCAATAGAAGACGAACTCATCCTCTTCACTCGCACTTTTAGAGTCGGAAGCTAGCGGTACTACTACTGCTGTGCAATCGAGTTCATTAAGAATCTATGAAGCGGTCAAAGTTCTTGGCTAGAAATGCATCTCTGGCCAATTGAAGGAATCGAAGAAGCTTCTCTTTCCCCTTCTTACATGAAGCGCGCAGTGTCAGTTTCTCCTCAAAAAAGGCTCAAAAATAATCATCTTCCAAGCACTTAGGTCAGAAAAGACTTTTTTATATAACCTCTGAAGGCCTTTCTCTTTTAATGAAATACAATGAGTGATATTTGGAAAGCAAAAACGAAGCTGTGCCATGGTGGCGAATTGCAATTGTGCACAGATGACGAAAGAGGAGAGAGAAATTCCACAGTAGCTTCTGCTGCTGCCTGCTTCTCGTGGCCATTATTCAGAAGTCTCCTTGCTAGAGCTCTCTCTCTCTCTTCCCTTCCTCTTCCCAACTTTTGCAATATTGGGTAAAGAGCACACTTCATAGAGCTTGGGAGTTTAGAACCACCATACGAGCTTCGTCTACTAGAAGCTTCTTCAGTAGAGGCTGAGTAGTAGCCAGAAGAAGCTCCTTGGAAATGCGAGCATTTGTATGCGCCAACTCAAACACTTTTGGCGGAAAATCTCTCCCCCGCTGCTTCTTCTTCTTCTTCCATCTGCTTTTACTTCAATTTCCGCGCCTATGATCCTTCCAGGAGCAGCAGTAGCACTGCCAGAGGTCGCACGGAAGCAAAATTAAGAAAGAGGAGAGCTGAGAGGTAGCTATAAGACCACTAGAAATGAAGGCCAACAGAAACATTATAGTAATGCCTCTTTTACTGTAGTAATCACCACTCGAAGTAGTGTAGTAGCACTGCTTCTTTTTTAAGACTTCTGGCATAGCAAAAAGGGAATTTACGTTAGATTGGATTTCATCTCCCTTCGAAAAATGTTAGTGGCAGGAACTTGAGTTATGAGCCTAACGCCGGAGAAGCAGCACAAGGCAAACGCAATTCCTTTGTGAAAAAGTGAAAGCATCATAGGCATGTTTCGCCTCAAGGATATATTACATACATAGGCGGCGGCGAGGTTAGAATCTTTCATCGTTTCTTTGTGATGCAAAAGAGATGCAGGTGCGCGCACATGGTTGGGACAGTACCGAGCTAGAGGATAACGAAGAAAAAATCTAGTTCATATAGTAGAGGAGAAAACCTTCTCTACTTGAAACTTCAGTGTTGGTATTTTTACAGACTTGGCTGAAGAAAAGTGTCTGTTTGGCAACTAACAAGAAGCTAGTTTTCTTTTCCATAAAGAAGACTAGTTTTCGAAAGAGGCTGCTTGCTGGCGCGTCGGCGTCCAATATGGTTTTTGGCCACGTTTGCCGATTTTTCGTATCGAGAAAAAGCTAGCCCAGTAGCGGACGGACGAAAAGAAGAGTTTAACAAAGGACGAGAAAAACTTGTTTGTCTTCATTTGGTTGCGCTGCTGAGTCTTATTTGCTAGCAGAAACTGCGCTGGCATGGCAGAAGAAGAGCGTTATGAGTTGCCCAAGGGAACAACCACAACGGAGTCCGATCTGAATGTGATGAGATTTTTGCCAAGAAGGCCTTGAAGGCCACAGTAGTAGTAGTAGCATCAGTCGCCTATGTCGTCCCAAGTGGATGCAGCAGAATTAATGTTGGATCAGCATCAATTGGATTTCTGATGATCAGGCTTGATTGGCAGTCTCTTTTTTGCTCATGTTGTCATTAGAACTGCTCTAGTGGCTTCTTCCCTATTACCCATCATCAGGATAGCAGCAGTACTAAAGTCTCTGCTGAGGACAGTGTTCACACTTTTTAGTAACAAATGTTTTCGTTGTAATAGCGTAAAATCGATAAATGAAGGAAGTTACTATCCAAGTTCATTTTGAATTGCAGTGAGTCGTTTATGCATTTTCTAATTGCGAACTTTTTTATTAGTAGAGAAAGCGCCCTCCTCGTCACTCGTAACTATGTAGCCATAACGCATTTGCTTTGTGTCACGAGATAAGTTTATTACTAAGCTTATTATGTACCCCATTCGTTTAACTGCCGGAAAGTGGCGCTACTACTTCAAAAAGAGCAATGCTTTCCCTTCATACGGACTGTAGTTTTCAAGGTACCAATTTCTGAAGTCGCAAGGGGGACACTTTGGCATTTTAGCGGAACTGCTGCTTTCATAGTCCAATTTGCATTTCTACGGCCTTTTTTACACACATCGCCGTGTGTGTGCTGATGGCCCACATCCAGGAAAGGCTGACGAAGAGAAAGAGGAAAGAGAGCTAGACCTTTTTGGAACTTTTATTGGCATCCTTCACATTTTTATTCGATTTTATGTAGCTGACCTTCGCGTTTTGGGGAAAAAAGTCAAGAATTCTGTCATGAAAAAATCCCCCCCAGATTTTTGGGCAGCAGCCGTCTTTTTTAATGCCCCTTAATTGCCATCTTCTTGTGCAAAAATGTAGTTTTTTATGGGTCTAGCAGATGATATTTGGAGCTTGGCTATAGCTGCTGCTGCTGTCCTAGTTACACGAAGATATCAGGATTTGCTTGAGGAGGAGTTATGCCACTACTACAGTAAACTTGGTGTTAATTCGATTTGGTGCTAAACCGCACACCATGCACCACCACTATTCTCCGCCCTTTGCTACTGCTGTTTTAGCGTTGTTCTGGCTAGAAAATGCACAACATCACTAGTATAGAAGAAGTAGCATGGCGCCAGCATCAGCAGAGAGTATCCCAACAAACTTTTGAGAAGGAAATGGGCTACAATTTTGGCCAAGGGCAACGACAACATCACAACGGATGATGCCCTGATGTGAAAAGGCCACATTTTATTCCATTTTTAGCGTGCGTGCAGCAGCCTAGGCCGCCAAAAAAACAGCCACCAGAGTGTTAGTCGGGCGTGTGAAATTGGCTCTTGTCAATGCATCAGTAGCCTCTTCCTCCATCCAGAGGACAACTGTGATTCACAGTAGCCAAGGCCAACGTCGCCAAGAAATGGGGACGTAAGGATTAAGATCTACTATCCGTCCCGTTTAGTAGCTACTACCGAAAGCAATTATCAAAATGTGCTACTGAATGACGCCATGGTGCATTTACCAGAACGCAGGGCTATTATCACCACAGATGCAAACGAGAGGGACGCCATCTAACTGCAATTTGATGATATACCTAAGATATTCTATGACGGCGTTAGATTTGTCGCAGATCTATAAAAGAGTTAATGTTAGCCAAAGAGGAATACGTGCTGCTGAATCGGAGGGAGAGCACTGAACTTTTTTCCGATTCGTGTCACGACTAGCGTTGCTGTCAAAAGGCTGAAGCTCCTCGTACGACTCTGTGACTCGACGACTCGACGACCATTTTCACAGTGGTAGCAAATCTCAGGAACATTCTGTGCATTCACTGCTGCTGCTTCAATTGGAAAATAAGCCCTTTTTCTCGCTATCTAGAAAACTGTGGAAGAAAATAAAAATGGTTGTCAGATTGACTCCTCCATACTTCAGAAGTCCACATTACGGAAAATCGATCAGGATTGTTTGTGCAGGAAATCATGCAAATTGATTGCTGCTCTAGTCTGCTCCAGCCAGCTTCTTCACAGAAGTCCCTTTCTATCATCAATTGACTTTCCTTCTAAAGCCCTTAGAAGCTAGTAAGAGAAAGCAATTGGACGAGGAGCACTTTATTAGCTCATTAAGAGTATTCCAAGATTGGATCCGTACCCCAAGCAAAAGGAGCTTTGCTTGCTCTGCTGCTGCTGCTTGCTAGATGTCTCTTTCTCCACGTATCCACTACTACTACTCTGGATGGCGACTGGCGAGATAATCTCTCCAGCTCGTGTCTTTCACGAGATGAGAATGTGTCGCACGAGCCACTGACTTTTCTGCTACTGCCTTTCATCACTGCTTCTTGCTTCTCTGAGTTTCTTATTCCAATATCTTTAATTACGATCATCCAGCTTGAAGGTCATTCCCATCGGACATGGGAGGAGTGAAAGCTCTGGCTAGAGGGGCTCCCTTTTTGACACTCCACTGTGTTCCAGAATCAATAGGAGAGACTTATTGACTTTCAAGCAGCTACTACATAGTACTACTCTAAGAAGATTATGATAATTAGCCTTCTTATTTATTAAGGTCTTGAAAGCTGCTGAATGAAGGCCACACGATTCGAGTTAGAGCAGCGCCGGAAATTCTAATTTTTTTTATTCCGAGACCCTTTCATCTTTATGAAGAGCAGTTTTTAAAGTGCAGTAGAGTCGTCGTAATGGCAGTAATCAGTCCCAATGAAGACACATTCGTCTTGGGACATGGGCTCCTCTTCTACGAGGAGAGGCCGGGGCTTCTCGTTCTGCCAGTGTCTAGGAGTACAACAACCGTCATTTTATGGCTTTCGTCCATGTCCTCTCTGGCGCCTCAAAGGCAAGTCATTCTCTGGAAAGTGGAGGATTATCTTTTAATCTCACATGTACTGCCATTTGAAATACTCAAGGGGATTCTTTTCTAAAAGATTTTCAACTCAAATTGCACTTCATCTTCAAGCTTTTCTCCAGCAAAAATAACATCGAAATTGCAATTTGAAAGAAGGTTCAGTGACTGTTTTCGTTCCTTTCACTTTTGCCTTTAAAAGCAAGATAAATTGTTATGGTTCAGCTAGAATTCCAACCTTCGTAATGGCACCAATTAGTGTCCATCTTGCTCAAAAGAGCCTTGGCCACTGGATAGAAAAACTACAAAGCCTTTGGCAGCCGTAACCGCCATCGCCAAATGCTCCATCAACGATTTACAGGCTCAAACGAGAGATGACGAAGAACACCAAAAATTTTTCCCTTCGCAGACTTGAGCAACGCATGCAGATAATGGGCATTTTTTAATTATTCGTGCCCTTAATGGACAGGGAAAAAAGTTGAATTGCAACTAATGGTCCTTGGCGACGAGCAGTAGCGAGCAGCTATCTACTCTTCTGTTGGAGATAAATGGTGACTTAATAGTGAAAAAGGGAAAATGGATTGTTTTGCGTCCCAAAGTACCACGCGAAAAACATAGGAGAAGGGGAGATAAAACGATAGTGGTCAAGACAACGCGGAGGCTGAAAAGGAGAACCATTTGCATTGGTCGTGGTTGGCACCCAAAGCGCCGTCTTTCAATTCCGCACATTTTTCACGACTTCAAGACCATTGAGTGAAAGCTAATCAATCGTGAGGAAAATAGGCTCATCTATCTTGCCATAGCTAGGCTACAAAGACGACAGCGCAGCGCGCGCAGAGTCGAATAAACTAGCAAGAACAGGAAAGGAATGAGTCCCACATAGCAAAACACGATGCATTTCAATACAGACGATACATCTTCGGGTATGTTTTGCACTTTGAAAAATGAGTAAGGGCACAAAAAAAGCAGAAAATGTATTAGTAAACTCCATTGAAAAACAACAGTACATGGTGTTTGAAAATCAAAGAAAAAGTCTCATTCAACATTGCGAGCGAAGCGAGCTAAATCTTCGGGTATGTTTTGCACTTTGAAAAATGAGTAAGGGCACAAAAAAGCCGAAAATGTATTAGAAAACTCCATGAATGTTATCATCATCCTCAGACATACATAAAATATTTTGAGTGAGGAGAAGGCCCCAAAGGAAAATCTCTTTAGGTAGATCATCGCCTTACTTACTTGCATCCCATTTATGATCTGCTTTTGTTCATGCATAGACGAGAGCAGTGGAGCCTGAGGCTAAGGGCGATGATTAGAATATCTGAAGCATAAGTAAGGCAAAACAAAAGGTTGACCTTCTATGCTGAATAATGGTCTGTAGAAAATGTTCTGTGCCTTCTCTGAGGAGCCTTTGAAGCTTTAGTATTAGCGTCATCTAGCTGAGGAGCCAGGCAATAGGGCTGCATCATTGCTACTTCTGGCTAATGTCAATTGTCTCGTGAACATCTTTTGTTTTGGACCAGTCGATGAGATGCCTCTGTTACTTCTGCGGCTGCGGTTTCTTACAGCAGCAACGCATACTTACGTATTACCAGTACTCGTATTATTGCTCAGCATCGCCACAAAAGCACTCGGAGATGGATCTAGCAATGTGAAACCGCTATGCCCCGATGCCCAAAAGCTGAATACAAAAGCGAGATTTTCATTTTTACCATTATTGTCCAACTAGCAGCAATTGAGTGTCACACAAAAGTGCTGAAACATCTGTTTATGAAGCATTTGTACTAGTACAATAGAAGTTTCTTTGGTGTATTCACTGCTCTGTATTGACAATTTACATATAGAAGAATTGCTTTCTATTGTCTTCGTGTCTTTTTTTATCGTTTTCTCAAATCGGAAATTTCTTCGGGATTTCCCGGATTTTCGTTGCAAATCTCATCAAGTTTCCAGCTGATCTGCGGTGGTGTAGAAGGAGAGGCTGCTTCTCCCTTCGTACGCCAGATCCTGCCGCCGCCTGAGCTTTATAGTAAGTTTACAGTAAGCACTGAAAGTTGGAAAAGAGAAAAAAAAAGTTTTGCCCTTTAGAACAAAAAGACAAAAGCTGAGAGTTTTCCACACTACCACATATGACGCAAAACATTTCCCCAGAGCAGATGACATAGCTGAACAGGGTATTACGGCGTTGGGTACACTTTGGCCTTGGCTACTGGCCTTAGATAGCAGCCTCAGAAGAAGCATACAACTTTAATCACTAGTCTTTCTGGAGTCTTCGACAAAGGGAAGAAAAGTTTGACTCAAAAAGGTGGAAATTGAGAAAGTTTTTCCTTTCCTACCCAAAAAAGGGGAATTTTTTGTTACAAGCTTGAAGCAAAGCCAAAGTCATTTTAGTTGACACTGCGGAGCAAGTAGCTTCTTTCTCTCGTCAATAAGCTCATCACTGGAAAAGGCGTTTTTTGTCAAGTCAACACTGAAATTGGCTTCGACTTTTTCTTGTCATCCAATAACCACTTGAACACTAGAAGCAAGCCTAGAGAATCCCTCTAGTGTCAATAGAGGACTTCTTCTCGCTTGGCGGCCTCTTGTTGGCTCTGATGCTTCTTCCCTTGGTGTGGAAAGGGAGAGGAGAGAGACACTACTCTTTTTCCCCATGGCGAAACAATGCTGATGATACTCCAATGACACCGTTCACGATTTATTGTCAGGAAAGCCTGAATCAGCAGAAAATCCCTTTTGAAATCCTCTTCTGACCTGGTTCCTCCTTCAAAAATTTGTTCAGTCAAAATCGACTGCAGAGCAGTTTAAAAGGGATCAGTTTCTATCCTTTGAAGACTTCTTTTCCAGCCATTTTCAGGCTAATCAAGCTACTACCCAAGTACACTTGAATTTTAGGAGAGACAATTGGCAGTTGGATGTAGGAAGTAGTCATCTTAGTACAAGTCTCCAGCTACTCTAAGATACTGATCATTGGGGACCCATTAAAGTTAATGGTGGCGAGCAGCAAAATGTCACAAAATTGTGGAGGCAATAAATATACCTTTCGCTTTCGCTGCTGCTGCTCCGGACGCTCGAGGAGCTAGTAATCAGAACGAAATGATTTTCCTCACGAGAGAAAGAAAAAAAAAACACTCAAACTGTTTTCTTTCATTATTTTAGGTATTTCTTCCATTATTTTAGGTAAGTGTAAAATCATGGTGTGGAATTGTGGATTTGTGGATGAGGCATATTCAAAAGTTTGTTTTGAAGAGCCCAGAGAAGAAGGACTTTCAGTCTTCTCAAAACTAACCTTACTGTTACTACTCTGTGTGCATGTGCTTAACGACCACTTTACAGGAGAGAAAATAGGTTGAAGGGTTCTTGTGGGGATCATTTATGCAAGTGGTCAATACTCCTGTGGTATGAAAGCTCTGCCAGACTGCAAATGCAGAGACCTGAGCTAGCTTCTGCCAGTAATAATTTTTCCAGCAGCAGCCAATCCAAACCACTCATGTCTTACCTTTTGTCGATTGATGGTGACGATGTTGGCATATTTAGGATTCAAGGTCTCATAGTAATGGCAAATGGCCTCCGAGGTCGCACTAATAGGAGGTTTTCGCTGAGAAGTGCCCGAAAAATTCTTGGGCATGAATTTTTCCGGCAATCCTAGGCTCAACACTCCTCTAATCTCACTGTTTTGATAGACTGCATTGACATTATGTTGTTGCCTGATTTGCGCCACTTCGCCCAACCCCAAAGTGGCGTTGGTGTGGCGAATTTCCAAGTTGATTTGTCTGGGGAAAACGCCATAATTTTGCCTCAAAACCAGCCCNCGTACAAACATCCTTTGAGCCTAAGGAACCAATCATTACGATTCATTGAACAAAAATAACTCCAATAGAATACTTCACATTGTTCTTTGACTTTTGATAAAAATCGAAAGACTATTCGTAATACAACTTTACAATTTTCACTAGTTGAATCGTAATACTGTTCACTATCGATAGTAAAAGCAAGAACAGTTATCCTTAAGCGACATCTAACCAAAGTTGGTACGTAAGTTGCAAATCTAGCTACCTATTGAGGATATCTAAAAGTGGAGTAGACATTTGACAGACGTTTGAGATGACACTGAAAATGGCGAAAGTGACAATTTTTGCATTTTGCACCTACCATTTCTCATCTTTTGATTGAAAAGTAGCAGAAAAAAAATGTGTCTCTTTTTTCTGGCTTTTTCTTACGTTACGTGCAGCAGGAAGCTAGAGACAGGCAGGCTGCTAACAATCTTTTCCCTTTTCTGTAAAAGCTTTGTTCCTCTTTTTGCACTAAATTCAATACATCCATGACAGGCAGCAAATTCAAGTACAGCACGAAAAGTGGCGAAGGTGCGAGAGCAGAATACACAAGTGTGCACACAAATAAGAAAATAAAAATGGTCAGAACAAAGCATGGAAGGTAAAAAAAATTGCTTTACCTTACTTTTGACCCACTCTAAAAAAAGAAGAAAAAACGAGTGCAGTAAATGGACACATTAATTATTTTTCTTTTCGGCCCCAATTCACATCATTAATTAGCTTAGAAAGCACCTTTCACAGACATCTTGAAATGTCAGTCTTTTATTGTGAAATGGGAGAAACAGGTGCGTGTTTTGACACCTCATGTTCCAAAACATTTTTCCAAAGTTCAGTCTCAGCAGCAACGACGCGGTAGTAGGCAAAACTTTTTCTTCCAAGAATAAAAGTGTATCTTTTCAAGTCGTTTGTATACTACAGAGAGCAGCTTATACAACATATCTGAAGCCTAGTCCCTGTGCTCAATGAACCTTTTCGGGTTAGGCTCAGAGAGAAGACGGATTTTCGAGCTGAAAACCCATTGCTTCCTACGCATTTGTCACGCTCATTTTGACAGCAGAGTGGATTTTTATCAAAGCAGTGAATTTTGAAGAATATGTAGAGCCAAAAAATCTTCTCTCTTTCTACTTATAGAACCATGATATTTTTCAATGGAGATTGATAAATCCCGTCCAAAGATCACGTTCCAATCAATTGCAGTTTCTCTCTTTTTATGCATCTTACCTTTATTCTAGAGCTGCTAGCCAGCTATTAAAGCAATGCATTTTCAATCTTTTCAAAAGTTATGAGAAACTTTTTGAGTAGAAAGGAGAGGCTTTATGACATGGATAAGTATCGTCATGGATACTAATCATAACAGCTTATCCATAATGCCAAAGACCACAGAACTGTAGTCTCTTGAGAAGACAAAATGGGGTCAGCTTCACGTTTTTGTCATTGGTAAAGTGTAGCCCCTGGTAAAAATGGGGAATTTTCCCCCTCTCTCATTTTATTTCCGGGTTTTCTTCTCTTTCCCCATCAGCCATCATCCATAGAATAGCAAAGTATGATTCCATTTTCTCTTAGCCAAATCTGCCAGCAGGCTGTGTCATACTGAGGGCAGCAGTCTGATGAAGTCGAGTACAAAAAGGGAAGAAGCTGAAGCAAGGTTTCTAGAGAAAGAAGCGGAAGAGAGACATTAGGCCAGGAGTAGCAAATCTATTACCGAGAATATCGACCAATATTGAAAACCATCAAAGATTCCGTGTTCAAAGAATATTTTGCTACTGCATGACGACCCCCTTGTCCATCATGGAAGAATATAAATAGCAAGCAAAGGCTTTTTATCTTGGCTACTACTCTATGTACTAAGAGGCACGATTTTCCACTACCAGCACTCTAAATATTTACACTTTTGACAGACACAGAAATTCCTTGAAAGCATTTACTTGTTCACTGAAAAAGACACTTGAATTGACAGAGACAGTGTCTGAATAACAAAGAAGTCAAAGTCTCTTCTTGTTCTCCTGAATATGTAGAAAGATTGGCAATTGATTGAAGTGGTAATGATGCGGTTACAACAAGATGGTGCTTTCGAAAGGAGCAACAACAGAAGTAGCATTAGTTGGCGAGCTGCTGCTGCAGCAGCAGAGCACTTTTGTTTCTGCACGTGCTTAGACTTTCCAATGGATTTGCTACTCGTTGCTTTCTACTTCATCATATTGTTATGTTCAACCTATGACTAAGGCTGTTGTGGATGGTGGTGAGTAAAGCTATTCCCTCAAGGGTCTAGTCTTCTAGTCTTCTTTTTTAGGCATCCTTGTTTGCGACAAAACATCAAACGAACTTAGACTGCTACCCCGTTGCGTATCAAAAGACTTTTCCGTTACAGCAACCTTGACAAAAGGCCAAATTGAGTGGCTTCCAGCTACAGATAATGGAATGCAGACATGGCAGCTTTCAGCACCTAGCTTGCTGCTGCTCTCCTTTTGTTTTGTTGCCAATTTTGGCAACAAAAATTGAAAGAAATTGAGTTGGCCTCATCTCATCGAGTAGCACCTCATGCAAAATTCCAGCTGTGCAGGCATGACCTTGCATAGGGTATCAAAAAGGCTGCGCATGAGATTGGAAGAAGCAAGCAAGTAAAACGGGGGAGTTAGCAATTTGTAAACGAGGCCATTTCCGGATTCACATTCCGCAGTAATCTGGTGACCAACTGAGTCATTAGTACTTCATGGAAAGCATTCTAACTTTCGCATTATTGTTACTTTTACTGCAGTAAAAGTAGGCCTACCTACCTTTTACCGCAACACGGAAAACTTCATATTCATATTTTCAATTTTGTTTCAATTTTTGCAGAAGAACACTTTTTTCCGCTCATACCGAAATATGCTGACGTATGCAAAATTAGCACCCATTTAAAGTGAAGCTCTCCAATCTATTTGAGAAATGGTTGAAGGAAAGTTTTGGCTGCTGATGGAGATATCTCTTCCCATTTTGAGACAAATGGTGAGCATTATTCACCCATCTTTTTTTTTGGCTCCTTCGTCGCTCGTTTTTTTTCAAGCAAAGAAGTGAATTGATTGAAAGTAGCGCCCCGTTTGCCCCCTCCATTCATCTTGATCTTGTGGCTATACACAAAAGCTAGAAAAGCTATTAGGACAATTAATGGACATCAGTTCCAGCTACACATTCATTTGTCAGCCATTAGCTCGCTAGCTTTTGCAGCGCGCGCGAGAGTCGTCGTCGTCATGGTAAGAATCCGCAAGCAAAGCAGAGGAATGCATCATTTTCTCTCTTCACCTAATTACCTTAGTCATTTTTCATGTTCTCATCAACAAGTTGGCACTCTTTTTCTGCTACGTATTGTAGTATTATGCGATATGAAAACGAGAAAAACGAGACTCATAAATCTCCAATTCTTTGTTCTTCCCCCTACATTATATTTTTGTTCTTCTATTCTTGTGGAGAATTGTGGGGGGAGAAGGTTAAAGGTTTCTCATACGTACAGTATTACACACATGCTTAGCTTCAAAAATATTTTCGTGCAGGAAGGTAAAAACCGCACACTAATACAATCTTGTAATCATGCTGCGGTAAGGAATGTAATAATACAATTTTTTGGTAGGCCTCCTCCTCTGGGCTATGTATTCAAGTTTGTTTGGAACAAAAAAAGCCAGGAATGCCAAGAATTGTGCGAAATGGTCACAAAAACCACGCGTACAGCAATATGTCTCCTCTGCTCCCAAGGGACAACTTTTTCATCACTAATGCTCTAGGTCAACTGAGATTTTGAACTTGGTTTCAAACAAATGGGCAAAAAAATGTGCCTTTCACAAAGAATTTTGATTAGATTTCTATCCCTTTCAGAAGTTGTCAAAAAATCTCCCAATCCATTCATCATCACACTTTAGAAAGTCTCCTTTCACTAAAAATAGAATGATGTTCCAGCTGAGAAGAAGAGAGTCTTAAAAAACCGTAAAAAAGTTTGATAGAAAACGCAGACTCAACAGAAGAAAACTTTCACTTTCACAATAGGTTTAGGCTTCGAACTCTAGAGTTTGTGATGCTGTAGAGTAGCAACGCGCTTTAGAGAAGTTTCGATGATGACTAAATTCTGAAACTTTGCTCATTTGTTGCATCACAACACGATCACGACTGGAATGCATTATTGAAGTTGTTCTGCTGTTGTAGTATCCGCCCATTGAAAGTTTAGGACTACATTAGTAGTGCTTTCCAATCCAATGTAGTAGAAGAAGGGACTTGCAACAGACTTATGCAAGGGAATATTACGGATGATGTATTTTTGTTCGTATTCCGTAAGGTTCTATGTATAACTGGCATTGCTTGTTCGTTCCTCGGCAGCATGGCAGATAAATGATGCAGCAGCAATGGTGGCATCATTTTTCCATAGGCGCGATCTGTGGCCCCTCACTAATACAATTTCTTGATGGGGCTGGAAAGGATCATGTTATGGCGGCTCCCAGGGGAAGAAGCCAGAAAGAAGGCGTGTACCACTACGTTTTCCCTTTCGCTATAGTAACCAAAATCCTAGTGGGTGACCGATAATATCCTAGCCCCTTTGCTAAACAAATCTCTAATATACAATTAACGTAATTATTCCGAGAACGCTATATGATAATGACGTTGTAGGCCCATTAGTAAAAGCAACGATTAATTCTGGGTGGGTTTTTGCATCATCTAGCTCAATGCAGCAGCTCATTTCAGAGTTTGCATCGTGTGTTGAAAGAGCCTCTCATCTCTTGAAGTAGTGGATGATGTATCGCTTACATTTGCAAAGTCATCTTGTAATGACTGGAAACTTGCATCTAACAAATTATGTATCAAATGAATCCTTTAGAAAATACATAAATACTTTGGTCTTCGGTCTTGCCCTAACATCTTTGTACACACGAGCGCAAATGTAATCCACACATATGCATCTTTGACGTATCGTTGCTCTTGGAGAAATGGCTAGCGGCCGAGGAGCTAGAGCTAGAGATCCTCGGAATAACAAAACATCGTCCATCCTCGTCAGGTGTCGGCGAGACATCTCGTATTTTGTCATCATCACTAGTAGCTCTACTTTCATGTGATACGAATTCCCTCAATGCTGGGAAGAAGACGAAGTAGAAGAAGAACTGCACCTTGGAGAAACTGGTAGAGAGATAGCAGTAGCAGCAAGAAGCAGAAGAAGTGCATTGCTAACTTCTCGTTCGCGCTACTCCTCTGTGCGGTGCTCGTGGTTCTATAGAACCGTTGAGGTACCACTATTTCTCAATTCCTGTTTTGTTAGTCTCCAGTGAAGTAGGGACCTTGATAAGCTACCAAGTCTTCTTCAGAAGCCTTTATTATTGCTCTCTCTTTTCTACTTCAACCTTCCAAAGAAAACTTTAAAGAAGGCACATTTTTTTGAGGTTCATTGCTTTGTTGATGCTACAAACTTTTTTCCGGAACTTTTTTTGGCCTTTTCTCGACCTTGTGCCCCCTGTCAAAAGACATTTCTTATTCTTTGAAAAAGTTTTTAATAATATAAAAGAAGCAGCAAAAATGTGCCAAGCTGGAAAAGTCTTTACTCTTTATTTTGAATGATAGGTTAGAAAATGTTGTCATATTTTGGGATGGCAATTACTCTTCCTGCATTCTTACTGCTGCTGCCTTGATCTTGCAACATCACTGGAGAGAGAATCTTATGCACAATCTGTAAAATGCAGTGACGTTCTTCGTTCTGAAAATTGCACTCCTTTTAAGGCTTTCAAGATAAGATTTAGGACTCTTTTAGGAGTTGCCATGTGTGTGACATAAAAAAGAGGACGCGAGTAAACTTGAGACAAATTCACAAAATGAATGGGGTCCTTTTTTTCCTTCCAGATTCTTTTCGACCTGAAGCTAGCTAAAATTTCAGGAAATTGAGACTAATCAAACTTTTACTACTTTACTTCCAACGGTCAATCAATTAATCCACGAGAGCTGTCAGCACGAGGAGAAGAGAGCCTCAATAGCCAATGATAGAGGAAAGAAAGTTTTGACCCTCTGAAGTTTCACCCTCGAACAGGCTTCATGTTTCGTTCGTTTATCTCCTTGGATTTCCGAGTGGAAAAATTCTTTCATGATCGATGGTTTGCTTTTAAAAACTAATTTCGATTGTGGTTTTATTTTTGAGACTTTAATTGGTATGAAGACGTGAAGTTTGTCTTCATCGCACAAATGAAATTGGAACAAAAGGGGAAGAAAAAGAGCTTGAGAAGAAACTTTGTGTTGATAGAAAAGAAGGAAAGAATTGGATATATTGGCAAATGCCTGCTTCCTCCTTTCATCTCTCACTCACTCTCTCCTCCTCAAGTAGTTCTTTATGGGGGCTGTGGCAAATCAAAAACTCGTATTATTCCGCTGCTATAAAGCCAAAGTCTGCGCATTATCACTTTCTTTCTTCGTCTTTTTGGTGACCTACTAAGCCATCCCATCAATGATATGAGAAAAAGAGACCTAAAGGAAAAGCAGGCCTACTTTCTTGTTTCCTCAAAAATAAAGTGAAAAATTCAATGACTGAAAATAATTAGGTTTTCATTAAAACCGAAATGTCCAACTTTCAAACAGCGTTAAGGGTTAGAGGTGTAATATTTTGGCTCGAGAGGGTAAGCCTGTCTCAGAGCAGAGGCTCTACTATGATAAATGACCAGAGTCCATTTGCCAAACAAACCCAGCCTTTCAAAGCTATAGCCCTATCTGCACGCGATCCCCCCCGAAAAACTCTACTCTACGAAGAGGCGACGTAGTGTTTTTTGCCAATTTCTCTGTTTTTCCTACAAAACCTATGAGATCATTCATATCCATACTTTCCAACTTTTCACCTTAGAGTGCCAAAGCTAAAGGGGATGGAAGTAAAAAGTAGTCAAAACTTTCTTCCATTATTGGTGCTAAAATGCAATATTATTGATGATGCCTGATGGAGAATTTTCTTGGCATTTTTTTCATTTCAAAATAGTCTGTATAGCGAAAAGAATAAGGCTAATGTAGCTTGTAGTAGTAGATTCAGTCTAAAGTCATTTCGGTGCCAAATGTAGCACTTCTTTTGGAATTCTTTTGATGTTTTTGCCAACTCATCCCTTAGTATTATTTTGTACTACGTAGATACAAAGAGAAAGTCGAAAGGGAAGGCATTTTCAAATTATTCTTTAAAAATGAGGGGTAATTTAAGGGCCCTGCTATCCACAAAATAGTGAATAGTGCTGCTCATTTGAGCAATTATGTGGCTATCCATTATTGTGTGTGTGTGGAGCTAGCTCATGCTTGGATGCACATTGGTGAAGATCTTGATTTATGCTTGCACTTTTGGTCCCACTGCTACTGTTGTAACTACTAAAGGCACTCGTGTGCTTGCGTTGAAGTAAAGCAGAAGAAAAGCAACTTTAAACTCCTCTCGTAGCTTATCTTGTGTCATGAATAAATCTTCGTTGTTTTAACCCCCTTCTTCAATGTTGAGTCGGAGCCAAAAGGACTATAAATTATGCAAGCAACATTCCAATTGAGAGACACTGAGTTCCTTAGTCATGTTACAAACGAGCAAGAGTAGAAGTGGTTTGAAGGATACAAAATGAACTTTGAGAAAAATACAAAAATACTTTTCAATTTTGAATGTAAAACCATAATACAACAGAAGATTGCTTTACGATTGCTTTAAATTTGTTTAGACGGGCAGGTACGTTTATTTTGGCCTAATCCACAAAGTTTCACGTATGGCAATGCTGATAAAACCACTAACAGCACTTCCCAAATCTGCTGAGTTTGAAACCATCAAACTGCGTGGTTACTACATGAAACCTATCAAAATCAGTAACCCACCAACTACTATTTTTCACAAGTACAGTGTCTTTTCATTGAAAGCAGGGGAATCAAGACTTACAAAGGAACCCAGATATTGGAAAGCAGGAAAAGAGAAAGTGAAAGCATTTCTGGCAAGTGTTAGTTACAGGAAGCTAGGCATGATGTACTACACTACAGAGCTATTGGTCTTCCTCTCCATAATGGGCAACGGGATTTTGATGCGAGCACTCAGGTGTAGTAAGCATTGCTGGCCTCATTTCCATGGTTGGCTGGTCATTCTGAGAGTGGGAAATCCGGTCAAAATCTAAGCCAAGAGTATGTTACCATGTTTAGTCAGCAAGCATCACAACAAGCGTGGTCATAATATCGTGATATGCATAGAAAAACCCACTTGCTCAAGTAGGATAGGATGAAAAGATGTGCGTTAATTTTCTCTTAGCCGAGTAGTAGGAGATAGCTGTGCTCTGATGCTAACTTTTTGTCAATGCCATTCGTTTTGTATCTCAGCATCGTAGAATACAAAGTTGGCATTCTCACCGTCGAAGCAACTTTGCTAACTTTTCCTCTCAGAAGTGCCTTTTGGTTTTGGCACCATTTAGATTGCTTCTCATTATATCTCATACGCTACCATCACTTCATTTTAGTACATTGTAGAAGATGATACTTAGATATCTGACAACGCGGTATCATACTCTGCGTCTGACTTGAAGATTGCACTTTTCTCATCAAATGTTGCTGTCTGTTGGTAAAAGACAACAAACATAACTAATCCCATTAACTTACAAGCCAATTGGAAACTTTTCCCATTCTCTGTTGTCTAAGAAGCTCTGCTTTCTAAAGCAACGCTGTTGGTCTCTTTTTCCTAACCAGTAGGATAATCGAGGGGACAGCAGCAATTTCAAGTCAAGGGGAAGAAAAAGCTTTGTAAGATACATAATCCTGGTTTGACATTTTATGACTTGACCTCAGGTGTGTGCTAGAAAATCCCCCCAAAGCCCACTTTCAAAGCATAAATGATTCAAAAGTCTATTCTACTCTCCACCAAATGTATTCCAAACAATGCATTATGTTTTTGCCTTCTTTGACTAAGGATACATTTGGTGGAAAGAAGCTCTTAGCTACACGTTTTACTGTCATTTTTTTCAAAAGGCCATTTATCATAACAAAAGCCAGTGGCATGGCCCTAGTCATCTCTTCATAAATCAGGCATGTGACTAATGGCTTTTTTTCTGTCTTTTTCTTGCAGAAGGCCAAGTGACTGGTCGTGGTTGCTCTACCAAGGACAAGGTGTTCTACAAGGAATGCGAAACTCATTCCTACGGAGAGCAAGTGGAAAAAATGTGCTTTTGCTCTTACTACCTATGCAACGGGGGTGTCACACTGAGGAATCCCCCCAGTTTCCTTCAGCTTATCATTGGTGCAACAATCCTCTGTGTTCTCTCGTCTCACTGCCAACTACAGTTTGGTCCTGTTCCAGCAATAGCTCCAGCTCCTCCTCAGTCTTCTTTCTGTGATAATACTAATCATCTTAGGACTTGTACTACTACTCCTAGTGAGACAGACCATAGAGAAGCAAGAAGTCGAATGCTTCGGCATCAGCAAGAGCTCTCGATATCAAGCACAAGAATAAGGCTTGCACCGGCTGTCTCGTAATTGGAGATTGATGAAGTGTAATCGCCAGTGACACAGAGCCACTTCTACTCAATAGCTACAAGGGGACAGCTCTGTAGAGACAAGACTAAAGCCTACTTCTTACCCTACTACTACAACGAGAAAACTAGTGAAAGCTGGTGCTAGTGCTACACCGAGTGGAAAAACACACATCCCCCCTAATTGGCCACCATTGAAGAACACTGAGGAAAAAAAGAGACGTGTGTGGAATTTTCGTCTTCAACAAGCCATGCTAAGCGTCAAATCTGCAGTGAATTGAAGCCCTTTCTGATTTTTGATGCCCTTTTTCTTTCTGTTCAACCCCAATTTTCAACCCCCCTTCAAATCAAAGTCAACAAAAGTTTTCTTCTTCTTTTTCCACCTTGTTGTCAATCAACATTTTATTGTGAAAAGATTGCTTGTCTAATGCCATGCCAAAAATATCTTACCCATAATCCCTCCATTCAACAAAAAATGCAAAATCTAAAAGATTTCTAGAAGTGGCCAAAAACTGAACCAATTTCTTCAGATGGCTATCTGGAAACGTCGTAAAAAGTAAACAAAAAGTGGAGGGGCCTGAAGAAGAAGAAGCTCAGATGCAGTAGTAGTACTATGTAGAGAGAGAGTGGAAGAAGGTTCTTGCCCCCTTTTAAGGCTTGTCCCTTTTTGTTGCTCAATCACCTTTTGCTCTGAAAGTAGGAGGCCAATTCATGGCTGTTACCATTTGCCAAGAAAGCCTCCTCAGATTATACCTTTATGAGATGCTATCTCACCAAGAATCCCTTTCTGCTCTTCTCTGGCCAGACCTGAATTGTTATCCTGGGAATAGCCAAAACTTGGAACTACTGGAGGAAACTTTGCTCTCTACTGCTGCTGTACCAATGCAAGCCTTAGACTACTTCTTGACTTCCTATAATTCGATTATGTAGTAGTAGTATTGTACCAACTTCTTATTGCAAATGTATTGAATATAGCAGAGAAATAGTTTTAGAAAGCAAGCAGTCAAACTGTGAAAGCTATCGATAAGCCAGTGTCATGATGAATTGCACATGCGATGCTCATTTCTCTTGATTGGGTAGCTACCAAGTGAATGTGCAACCACCCTTGAGACCACTAAAGATGCATTACTGTTGATGCATCTAGAATAATACTGACCCCCCTCGGTTACTACCTTCAAGGACGTTCCCAAGGGAAAGGTGAAGGTTTGCCACTACTACTACTACTGCCCTCTTCTTCTTCTCGTTCATAGCGTCCTCTCTATGTGTTTTTTGTGACTTTTTCTCCTGAGTTATGGGGTAGACGTGACATTGTGGATTGCAATTTGGCATTCTTGAAGCATATCTTTTCGGGTCCTGAGATTTTCTTACATGTATATCTCAAGCTGCGGAAATGCCCTCTCTCCCCCCCTCCCCCACATTTTTACCATACCTCTTTACTAAATCTTACAGATTGCAGATATGTGAAAGGCGAAGACAGCTACTCCAGTGGTCGTAGGAAAGAAGAAAAAAGAAAACAAAGCACCACACACAAAAAACCTTTAAAAAAATCAATTGTAAATACTTATCTGATCCAGCTTCAGTTTGGCTGTTTTTTCATTCTTTGGACAGACTGACAAGATGATATAATTACAAAAAATATGTGCAGCTGCTTTTGTGTGAAAGAAGAAGACAATTTTATTGTTTTTAACATTGGCATTGATCATTGATGCTCAAAAGGCTTCTCGTTTCCTTTTTCTACAAATATTTTCGTATTTCCTAATCTCTAATAGTATATTTGCCCCCTCTCTCCACCAGACAGAAGAATTTCCCTGTGCCCGCCCTCCTCAATGCAACACTTTTGTGTCAAGTAGGACTCTCAAGTGGGCAGCAGCAGTCTGATGCTGCCCATTAGGCCTTCTCATCAGTGATTAATGCAGGTGTTAAAAGGTTTAGTGATGATTATGCGACTATGTGTTGTGTGCGAGACTTACTGCAGATCTTTTTCATTCAGACTTTGAACAAAAGCTAGATGGCCAAAATAACGAAGCTCTTCACAACTTTCAAGTGTTCAGTTCGATTCGAAATTCTTTTGTTCCAAGGCTGAATTGAGATTGTGATGCTACATAAATGATGATGTTATTAACAGATCAATGACTGTACTACTATTTGATGTGCGAGAAGAAAGATAAAGAGCGAAAAATACTACGGTTGTAAACGGTCCTCTAGCCAGGAAATACATTTCAGAGAGACTATTGTTTCTTTTTGCCTATTGGCATCTGTTAGATAGCAATAGCATCTTTCTTTGCTTTCCTATTGCTTTACTACTGCATGTCGAAAGACAACGGTAGCAGCAAAAGGAGCTGGTCATTAAGATTGATGAGTAGACTATTGATTGGGCCTTCTTGATTTCTTCTTCTCGTTCTTTTTGCCTTAGCACAGTCGGAAATGGACAAAGAAAAAACTTGGTCACTTTGTCTCCTCGTGGCTTCCTTTTCAGAGATGAAAGGGATTTGGTGGAGCCGGCAAAGCTACGGAAGCGCGCAAACTAAAGCGAGTGACGGTCAAAAAGTTCTTCATCAAGAAGACTCTGGATGCTTGCTGCTTCTGGCCTTTTCCCCTCCTTAACTTTTTTGGTTACCTCAGCATGGCATCGAAGCCCTTTGATCCTCTCTTTTTCTTCATTTGTTAGCAACGACATGGTTCAACTGATATGTGAACCAAGAAAGGACGAAGCCAGCGCGCGTTGCTTCGCTTGAACGCGCACCAATGTGAAAATGAGGTTTCACCTCTTTCCTCTCTTTTTTGTGACTACTGCTGATGCCGCAGTCTGGAACAATTTTCTACGGTTTTTTACTAGGCTAAAGAATCAAATTCATGGTATTACAGGGGTGCAAAATCCCCATCTTTCACTTGGGCGAGTGCAGTTTCAACACAGATTAAAATGCATCGTGGAAATAGGCCAAGACTTCATTGACATTTTGCAGAAAAAAAAGTTCAAAGTCTCAAGGGGGTTAAGCTTTAACCTGCCTGTAATTGATGAAAAGCTCCCTGATCCTAATTCCTAAATCCACCTTAAATGAAAAAAAGAGAAAGGTTATTTGTTTCAAGAAAAATATCCCAAACTTCTTGTTTTTCCCCTTTTATCATCATCGTTTTCATGAAGAAGAGCAAAAGGGATTATCCCATGGGAGTGTATCCTATGTACTGCATTTATGTAAGACTCTCCTTTTTTTCTGCTCCCCTCTCTTCTATCATACTAAGCTGACTACTGAGCTAGATTCTGGGAAGAAAAAGTGTCTTTTTTCAGCCACTTTCCAGCAATTTACTTTTAGAGCTCCAAATGCTCTATTTATGGCGGCATTGCAGCACTAGCTACTGGTTATTTTTTTAAATTGCCTCTGAATTTTGTTGCAGTTTTTGATAAGAATATATAGCTCATTGGGAAATCTCTTAAAACCTAGTTTTTTCCTCCATTTAATTCCCCAAAGATAAGAACCATTAAAAATCCACTCTTAGCTCTACTCCTCTTCCTGCTTTTACTATCTATTTTGAAGGAAACTTTTTAGCTTGATTATTCCCCTTCGTTTTTTTCTCAAGAAGGGAAACCTTTGCTTTCCTTTGGATGAAGGCCCAGTAAAGTAGATAAGAATCGTAGTAGTCTAACCTATCCTTTTGGCTGGACCCATTTACAATGTTCGCTTCACTCCGCGCATGCATAGTAGCATCAGAAAAAAATAGACTTGACCTGAAAGCAAGCTGCATCTTAGGATAAAGAAAGAGTGGAAGAAGAAAGAAAAGTGATCCAGTTTGGAAAATACTACTTGAGGTCAAACCATTTGTCATTGGACTAACATCCATTTTTTATTCATGAGATGTTCACATGTCTGGTTCATTGCTACTCCTCCTGTAAGGGAAAAAGGATTGGATAGTATAGTAGTGGAAGAGGATCTGGAAAATTCCCTTACCAAACTTTGCCTCCCCTCAAAGTGCATCTGCAAAAAATGATATCATGACTGAGCTGCCTGATGAACTAATCAAACAAGTCTAAGTTGTGATATAAGTCTTATACCTATGAGCTCAAAAGCTTTTTCGTACTTTGGGCTGTAATTGGGGATACAAACCTAGATAAGGTCAATAGTATGTAGGAATAAATACTAAAATGTATCCCATCAGAGGGTTTTTTGCCCGGAATCTTTGGTAGAAACTTGCTGCTCTCTAGCTCTTCTTTTTTTCATGGATGGGGTGAATGGGTTGACGCATCACTGATCCTTCTGAAGAAGAAGTTCCCTTCGTTCTTCCTTGAAATGAGCAAAGTCTCTGCTCTGCTTCCACTCCTGTGATGCTGCTGAACCACTGTAGTTAATGTCTCAAATCAGCAGGAACCATTCCATCATAGAATCTTTTTTGGCAGTGCTCTGCTGATGCTCTACTACTCAAGTCTCCTCACAACTTTCTGAGTCTGACCCATTTGTATAACTCAAGAAGAAGTAGTAGTACTTTTGACCCAAGTCTAGGATGAGAGGAGAGTCATCATCATCATTTTCTGTAGGAGGAATTCCACCATGGAAAAACAAACTCTACCTCATTTCTTCCCGAAAAAGAAAATATTATTTGTAAGACTGCCTCTGCTGAATTCTCAATGAAGTAGAGTCACAGTAGCGTAGTCTAGCTTCCTTCTTCAATGGCCATGACCTTCGTTTTCTCATCAAAAATGGATTTATTAGGTTCGGATGCAACTCAACTGTACAACAGAATGTCTGGCTATAACTCACTTTTTTGGCTCTGCTGCGTCTCCTTCTAGTTTTATGTTCTTCTTCTTCCCTCTTCCGTTCTCTTCTTCTTCTGGGAATTCTCTCCTTCATTTTCAAGCTTTTTGGTTTTTCTAAGAATTGATGCCCCCCTTTCAGATGGTATCTTGGTCCTCCTCCTCTCATGTTTTCTTTGGAGTGCAGTGATAGAAACTGCTGCTGCATTCTTGGAAGAGGAGAAGGAGGAATTTTCGAAATGGTCAGTGTTTGACATTTGGAGCTGAAAAAGCTTTGCAAGACAAGCGTTGTAGGTACATTTTCTTGCATTGTTGTGGTTGCAATTTTTTTCCATCAAATGAAAATCTTTTGCAATGTGCAGTTCTTCCCTTTTCGTGAAATTGCACGAAAGTACGCACTAGGTTGGTACTGCTCTGATGGATTCCTCTGCTAGATGAAAATCAATACAAAACAAGTATAAATCCTATTAGAAAAATGAAAGTCAGTGTGTTGCTGTCAGTTACCACACTCGGAAGTGTTCATTCACTGGCTTTGATACAAATGATGACGAATGGTTGGGGGCCAAGAAGAAAAGGCCCGTCAGACAAAAAATGGAATGTCCCAATGGTCCCAATGGTTAAAGAAAAGAAGACTGCGGCTCTGAGTCTCTTTTCTTTATGAAGAATGAGATGAAGAGAGACAAGTAATTTCTCTGGTCTGTTCTGAAATTGAGGAGAGATTTCTTTTGCACAGCGCAAAATCTTTCTCTTTGTGGAAAAAATCTTTAGAATCAAAGCCAAAACTACTTTAGAAAATTGATGAGTCAAGAGGGGGAAAAAAGTGTAGTCTCGAAGCTGTATTCTAAAACCTTAGCTTAGTTTAGGCGACGAAACTAATTAGAGGACGAAACTTTTGCCCATTGCTTGCGTGAGCTACTCGAGATCCTCTGAAATACTATCTGGGCGGAAATTTTTCAAAAGTAGGCCATTGAAGTAGTCGAATGTAGTATAGTACCTAGCTATCCCAAGCTTGCGCGAGCGCCAATGCTTTGTTTGCGAAAAGTTCAGCTATTTTGTCGTCGTTGGGCACTCGGACTAAGGATCGTTTACACTTATCTCAGCAGTAGATCGGGACTTTTCGAAAGTTTCAAGCTTTCTCCATTAGACTGGAAATGCGAGACCCCTATTTGCATTTCTATCAGGTCCTCCTCTTCCCGGTGAAGAACATGGTACACAGCAACATCCATGTACGATGCTCGAAAATGTTTTCTCAATTTTCATGCCCCACCAGTCGTCCCAGAAAATTACGAAGCTGCTTTGAAGGCAGCAACTGAGAGTCTATTCAGTCCCCTTTCCAATCTCTTCTGACTTCGACGGTGGACGACGACGTGGTGGTGTAGAATTTTCACTGGCTTTTCAACTGAACATCCGGTTTTTTATAGCTCCCTTTCCGGCTTTTAATACGCTCATGACAGTTCTCATCCATATCAGCAGCAGCAGCAATTTTAGTTTCTTACATACTGCACACTTGTTTTACATGTTCAGAGTCCCTTGGGAGACCTTGATTAAAATCTAACTAATTTTTTGCATTTCCAGATAACACTAGAGGAGGCGGGCATAAACATCGACGTTGACAACTTGAAAAATACCATTGGCCCATTTTCTGCACCAATACCATCTGCAAAAAGTCTCCTAAAACCATATTATTCATTGCTATTGTATTTTGGTAGCGGAGAAGGAGTGCACAGTGATGCTACTACTGCCATTTTGGTAAATGGTTTTGCATTTCCCATCTAAACAAAAGAAGCAGAAGGCAATAAGGCAGCAGTTTCTCCTTTACTCGTCGGTCTAAGGAGTAGAGGTAAATCTTATCGAAACTTCCCCAAGTCAATTTAAGTTAGCTTCTACGACTATGGAAGAGTTCCAAGTCTGGCTATCGATGTTCAGGTTTTAGCCAACCTAAGGATTCAAATACTTGATCGGGTTGGCGATCCCACGATAGCGAAGTCTGAGTACTTTCCTATGTGTCGTCCAAGACGAAAGTAGAGTAGGGAGCTTCAGTTGGGCTGCTGCTGCTGTTGGCTTCGATTTGTGAAGGCAGAATCCAAGTTCTTAGTCGGCTCATCCCTCGATAGTACTATATATCCCCATCTGATGATCATCTTCCAGCTTCTATCCCCACTAGTTCTTCCCTAATGGACAAGAAAGAGAAAGCTGTACGCAGGACAGGATCCAAATTGGCACTTTCAACAGAGTTCAATGTCATGGAAACAAAAACCCTTTGCTTGGCTACTCCAACCACAAATCATTTCTCTTTGATGCTCAACCACCGATGGTTGAAGAATGATCAAATATAGAATCCATTTGTCTTTACAGTCTACACCATCTGGATATACCGAAGTAATGAATCTTGTATTGTATGTCTAGGATACATACCATAAAAAGCAGGAGAAAAACAATTTCGAGCAAACCCTAAACCTATTTGGCGACCAAAAGCGTGAACTTTAATGCCAAATTCTTGGGGTGTCTGGACAAACAACGTTTCTTGGAGACGGTGATTGGTAGGTTTCGGACATTATCATTGTGTACTAGAGAGACTCTTGAAAGACTCATCCTTTAGCCTTTATGGCAGAGTAAAACGTTTGAAATTACCTCGGCTTTCACTTTTATGAGGCTATCTTTCCACACACCATGTTATTGCATGGCTCTTTGAATACTCTCTACACCAAACAACCAAAACAAAATGTCTCAAAATTCGCCTTAAAAGTCCGGGTGGCTTCTAAGCCTTTGGGGCATGACTTTGAAAAAATACAAATCAAAGACATTCTATTGGTTTTCTTGTACAAAGCTTCTCCCTGAATAAGGTCATTCTAGCGAAAAGTCCATGTATGCGTCGTCTGTGAAGCTGAGAGTCAAGGCCGCCGTGTGCGAGGAGAACGACCTTCATTACCATGTCTATTTTACCGGATTAAAAGGGGATGGGACGGCTTTCTGACTCGGTATGCGAGAAAGCAGCAGACAATTAATGAAGAACCCAGTAGTAAGACATGACAGCTTCATGTCAACGTTTTTATTGCCTTTTGGTGCTACCATAAATCTCTGACAGCATCTGTCTTGAAAGGAACCCAGAAACTGTACTTTTTTGTGACCTAAAAAAAGGCTGAGATGTCATTCTCTTTAGCATAAGAATGTTCCACCCACATGCCCAGCTTGGCAATTATGCAAAACAAAGCAGCAAGACACCACAACAACTTTGATGGAGTCCTTGCCCCCGCTTTCTAAAAAAGCTTCTGTGAAAAAAAAATGGATTTTCTTTAACGCAAGATCTGCAAACCGCGTCACGCAACCTTTCTGTTTAAAGAAGGCTTTGGCGTTTGCTGAAAGACAGGTAGGTTCCGGAGACTATGAAAGCATTAGAAAACGTCAATGACTTTGGTAAGTTGCTTACGCCGCAGTACTACACACAATGCAGTTCAATTTTATAGCAATTGTCTTCTTTATCGATTTACAATTTGAGGATAAGAACATATAATAGGTTTGTTCTTATGGTTCAAAGAAGTAAGTAAGGTTTGGCTTTCTTTGGTAAGATGAGTGCCACTTCATTTAGAAGTACCGAAAGTGAAAATGAACTTGTCTCCATGTCTTCAGTGTCTTCATTTAATGAAGATATTGAATTGCCAGAATTGGAAAATACGACTGGGAAAAGCAAAGCATCTCATTGGAAACCTGTAGTGGTTATGTTTCTTTTGATTCTGGTTCTAAGTCTTATCATTGGCCTTGCTATTGAAGCAAACACATCATCCAAAGAAACACAGTTCATTTCTACAAGCACTTTGTTCTATAACATGACTGTTCCACCTGCTAAACTAATCACCACAACATCAGAAACAAGTTTTTGTGGAGATCAAGTTTGGATTTCAGATGGGCAATGTGATGATGAAAGCAACAAAATAGATTGTCAATATGATGGTGGAGATTGCTGCTTACCAAATGCAACCCTTACATTTTGTATGAAATGTATTTGTCACCTTACTGGGCACCGACACGATCCAGTTACCAAAGAAAGCAAAGAAGAAGCAGCACTTGTAATCATTGGAGGAAGACTCATTGAATCTTCAATTGAAGATTCCAGCACAGAAGTCATATCTGAATATATCAATCAATTTTTTGCTTCATATCCAGATGAAAAAATTGGAACTTGTGGAGGCTTGGTGGAGGATATGATCATAGTTTGCGGAGGCAGCGAAGAATATGGTATTGCATATTTGGATATTTCTTGGGAAACTGTATCAAGTGAATGTTACTTGTTCAGACCACTACACAACCAGTGGAAACCATTTCATACGATGGACATGCCCAGGTCACATGCAGCTTCAATCGTAGTTGATGGTAAACTTTGGATAACAGGAGGGGACGACGGTGGCGATTTTTGGTTTTTTCCAAGCTCATCAGAGTTTGTTGATCCAATGAATCCAAACACTCTCTTACAAGGACCAGATTTGCCATATGATAAAATGTTGACAGACCATTGTTTAACTCGTCTGAGTTCCCATCGAGTGATGCTAATTGGCGGAAGAACATATAATGAACACGATGAAAATATTTTTTCTGCCAAAACGTTTGTTTATGACTTTTTGGTTTATTCTTGGACCAATGGACCTGAGATGTCAAGTGGAAGAGCTGGCTTTGGTTGTACAAGTTTTACGGATGATGAAAATATCAATTGGACAATTGTGTCTGGAGGTTTATGGCATTTTGATGATGACCACGATGACGTGCACAGAAGATTGACTGAAATGTTGGAAGAAAATTCATCTGAATGGATTAATGTTGAGACAAGCCTTCCTTTGACTCTTTTTGATAACAAAATAATCAATTTTATGGGCAAGGTTATGCTTATTGGAGGCGCAGAAGGCTACTACATCTTCATGGACAGAAAAAGTAGTACTGAGATATATGAGCTGGTAAAATTTGGCAATGGTCATTTTGAGTGGATTTTATCAGATTTAAGTCTGAAATATCCCAGAACTACACCTTTCACTGTTTTAGATGTTCCATTCAAATACATTAAACTCAACTAAATTCATTTACATAATCAATAATCATACAGATGATCCGGATTCCGGATTGGCGCATGACGTGAGTTAAAAGTAGTCTTCTTTTGATGAGTTTTGGAAACATGGCATTCTTGGCAAAAAAGGAAGTCTACTTGAAATTCAGACGACACCAGGAAGGTCAGAAAAAACGAGAAGTCGAAGTTGGAAACTCGTTGCGCTGTCACCTTTTTTGCAAACTTAGTCAAAAAGGCAACCTGATTTCTTTCCGTCGTTTTTTAACAAAGGAAGTAATTTTAACCAGTTAGGTTGCGAACAAGCTTTCCTAATGTCCTGGAGTTCGAGGCCCACAATAGTCTAGACTAGGAAGAAGGCAAAGGGCAAAAGAATGATTGGAATCTTGATTTATTCTCCAAAGACTACTACTCTGGCAAGTAGCGCAGAAGCGCATCAGAAGATACGATTGATGCTCAGAGACGCGAAACAAAGGGGAGAAGAATGAATTTTCTTCAAGATCAAAGAGGGGGATCAATTTCTAGGCTCGTTCTCTCCTCGTCTTGGCGTGTCGTCATCCTTACGAAGAAGTTGAAAGAAGAACCTTGCACAAAAAAAGAGATTTTCTGGTGGAGTGCAAGAGAGCATATCTTCGACATGCCCCGAATGCTAATTGTTTGAGCTTTACTACTTTCGAAGGAGCAGCCCCCTTCGCCAGCTTCTCGTTCGACTTCGATGCTTAACTGAAAAGGACCTTGAAGAGCTTGAGCTCATCGCAAAAAAGAAATGTCAAGAAGTTTGCTATGCTGCTTGCCTTTCTTAGCTTGGGGATTCACCAAGCAAAAGTTTGCAGCGCCATGTCCCTGCATGTGTTTCATGAGGGACACCATTTCACCATAGGGATATCATTATTCTCTCATCCTCTGAAGCTACTGATGCTTTCTAATCACGAGATCCAATTTTGAACTCATCCTTTGTTTGAGTATTGAACCTTCAAAGGCCTTCATTCCCCTCCTATCTCCTCTCAGCTGTTCGAATGCTCACTTTCAAGCAGCCTAGCAGTAGTGGTAATGCAAGTGAACAAAGCCTGTCACCCTTCAATTTTCATTTCGAGCGATGCAATTTCCCCCACTCCTCCACTCGGTGCTTCGAACGCAAAGTTAAGCCTGAGCTGCTCTCTTCCTCTCTTGCTTCTAGAAGCAACATTGAAATATGGTTCCCCATGGAAAAGTAGAAGTAGAAGCAGCAGTGCCAGGCAGCACTGTTGTCAAAAAAGAGAATAAAAAAGCCTTGAACTAAAAAAGCACATCTGCTTTTTTAGACATGCGTAATCGATAAAGTAGTCAGTTGACATTGCCTCAAAGGAAGTCAAAAAAATCTTCGTTGATCCAACACGACATCTATGCTAATTGGACGTTGGTTAGACCTCTAATTCAATACTTCCACTTTGAGTATACCTATGAGTAGCAAATCATAGGTCTAATGCAACATGTGGTCCTTGGAAAGCTCTACTGCTACTCTCTTTCTTCAGATCACATTTCTTTTGTCCCCTCAGACCTAAGGAGAAGAACTAGAGAAGAGGAAGAGAGCAGAATGGAACCTCATTAAATCCCTCTTTGAGGTGAGAAAATGTACTGGACCAACTGGCAGTAAGGAGGGGTCATGAAGAAGGAGGCTCCGAGAGACATTAAATTGACTCAAGAAAAAGGAGCAGAGCAAAGGGGAAATTGGGGTGTTGGACTGTCGGTAAGATAAGCTTCCTGTGGCCTTAATAGTGCTGAAATGGACCCAACATCTCTCTTCCTCCTTTTTTATATCTTATACTAAAACTTCAATTTGGTTACTAACCTTGCTACAAAACCCCATTTCTAAAAGGCAAAGGGAAAAAGAAGTAGCTTCCTCTTCTGCTTTATATTGTAGCAGCATCATACTATCTGGCATTGCACATCTGGTTATTTTCTCCGGTTGAACATAGAATATTTCATGAGAAGCTCTTTTCTTGCTGCTCGACTATTGCCATGAAGAACAGATTGCGCATGAATGTAAAAAAGCACTCAAAATTGCTGTTTTGGCAAAAAAGGCAATCCTTGTTGGCCTAGGAAGCAGTTAGGCACGTTGGGTGGTAAAGCCCTTTTTATTGGCTTGAGCTTCTACCTCCGTGCCACGAGAGTATCTAAATTACCTACATACTTAAAAACTCCCACTTTTCTCGCGTTTCTCAGCTCCTCTCAGAGGAGTAGCAAGGCCACATCGCCCTGTAATTATAGTCTCAGCTCCAGAGGAGTCTGTATCCTATGCTGTAATGGGGGGCTGAATCTAAAGTGGCTATAAATCTAATTAAATCAAGACGCGGTGAAATTTTAGGCATCCAATTTCCTGCGGCGTTGGCATTGATTTCAGTCTATGCATTTCTGAATCATCAAGCAGCAGAAGGTTCTCCAACCCTCTTTTTTTCTAGTCCTCATTCGGAAATGGAAAGCCTTTGTGAGTGGAAAAGCACTTTTCAAGGAACTTCCGCTCTTTGTAATCTTTTATTCACGAGCGAATTAATGCAACTGAACTCGTGTAGTAGTAGCAGAGGTAGTAGAAAGTATATTCTTTTGCACATTTCCAGTTTCACTGTAAGCTACTACTCCTTTTGCGGCAAGCTTGCCTTGATACTGCGCGAGCCGCGTAGGTCTCAGTAGTGGTGTGATGAAAGGTGATATCTTATTCATACTTGGCAGGGTTTCAACGTTTCATCCGTTTTTGCTACGGAGAATTGATCCCCGTGCGGCACTAGCGGATGTTTGGGGCTTTAAACCCACTGCACTACTACCAATCACCCTCTTCTTCCTACTTTTTCAATACATACAGAAAGTGCCAAATACAAATGTTTACAGTATTGAAATTGGGTTGGCCAAGACCTTTGCCAAAAGTGTATCAAGGATACCTTTGTGTATTGTCACTACTATAGTGACTGGAATGTAAGCAAGGTTCACACGCATGAGAAATGGGTGTTATTGGGAAAAGCATGTGTTCTTTGAAGGATACTAATGTATTCAGGAAAATGCTACAGCAGCAGCGGTGGTGCTCCGCAACTCAGCTCTTGTGGCTCAGAAAACTATACCCCTATCTTTTCTGAAAGCGTTTCTGCATAATCAGTCGGCAGTATTCTTGCTTGCCGACCAAAAAGCAGCCTTAGCAGCAAGCAAGAAAGAAAAATAAGAGCCTTTTGGCGTTTTTCACACCACTGCTTTGTTTCATGATGCTTCAGCTGCTTCCTCCTCACAATATTTCATGCTGAGAAATACTTTCCAATGGGGTAACATCGTTTCCCTATAAGAGAGTAGCATATCCATTAGTTCCAGCAGAAGCATGACCTTCTTCTTCAAAGAGGCTCAGAAAGGCCTTTTGCATCAATACCTAGGCCTCCTTCTTAATTTGTTTCTTCCTTTTGATTTTTTGCATTTCCCCCCTGCTGACTCAAGACTCAAGAGACTTTGGCTTTCTAGAGTAAAAGTCGAGATACTGCCTCCAATAAATCTCTTTTTAAAGATCTTCATCTCCGCGAATCAATCTTTCTGTTGCACTTCTGAGAGAAGAAAATAGGTCATAAGGTAGGATCGTAAGCTTTAATTGAGCGAAAGGTTGCTTTTGTGGGGGCTGATAGCAGCTCTTAGTAAGGGAAACAGGTCATTAGAGATTTTCTGCTATCGCGGAAGTTCAATGAACATTTCTTCTAGCTCTTATTAGGAAATACAGCCAATACAGTATGTACTTAGTAGTACTAGTGTAAATACTTTGTTGTAGTAATAACGCAGGTCGTAATGTAGCAGTAGTAGCTTCCCCATTATAGAATGAAGCGTCCCGGATGTCATCAACATTTGGCGCAAACAACAACACGACGACGTCCGACGCGGCGTCAGCAGCATCAGCAGCAGAAGATGCCCCTGTATTGCATCAGGAGTAAATGACAGAAAAGTAGTAATGGCTCCTTGTTTTATTTATTATTCACAGAAGAGGAAGAAAAGAAGGAAAAACTGCTCAGACTTGGATCATCATGGCTTAGCATTTTGTTTTGGTTTTGGGAAATGAAAATCACATCATGAACAAAGTTGATATATAGAATCAACAACTTGGCAGCAAGGGTGACGACTTGACGAGTTCGTGGTAGAGACGCATAAACACTTGTCTTCTTCTTCTTTTTCAAGGCGCTAGATTTTTTAAAGTGCTCAAAGGTGGTTTTCAGCAGGCTCTAAACTAGACTATTTCAATATAAAATTGCCAAAAACTCAATGTTCTATAGCTTCCTCTCTCTGATGATATAAGTAACTGTAATTCTAAAGATTTCAATTTGAAATTCAATTGGAATGACAAATGTGTTTTTAAAAGTCTGGTAACGATCAAGGTTTTGATGATAACGGGGATGACAAAACCCTAATAAGAAGATTTGCTTTTACTTTGTCACTTTTAAACGGAAAATGGTGATAAACGCATTGCCACCTCTGATAACACCCATCACTTTGAATACTAGCGCCTTTTGTAAGCCACCCTGCAGTGAGACTGATAATGATGAAGGTGATGGTGGCACTCTGCTTTTTGATCTGATTGGATCTTGTTGTCACTTTTTCTTGAAATAGTAGTGAAGTCTTTAGTGTCATGCTTCAATGTCTTGAATTTTTTTCTCACTGAAATGGTATCACTGGAATTGATGGCTAGTGTCAGTAGATGATCTGGTCGTAGTTTAGTTATATGGGGTGTGGCATCTGAGATAATCAAAGTCCTGAATGAAAGTGAAGGCCATGGATCCCAACAACTTTGGGTTAAGGTGGCCAAGAGGAACACTAATAGAGTTAGCGTCCAAAATGACGGACAATTGAGCTGATTTGATGTGTTGCACAAATGGAAGGAGCAGAAACACATTTTCTCCAACGAATCCCCGTAGTTATGTGTCTCACATTCTTTGTAGAACACCTTGTCCTTGGTAGAGCATCCTCGACCCACCACGGCAGCCTCTGCAAATACAACAAACATAAATCAATATCAACGCATTGCATTTTTGGAAGGCTACATTTAGTAGTAGCCGAGCAAGAGCATAGCTACTAGCCTCACTGAACCGTATCCGGCGGATGCCAAGCTGAAAATAGCTGGGATACTACCTCGTATTTCATAGGAGAAAATACTCTACTACTTTTCCCTTTGCTTTTGTATGTAGTCTTAGATACACTTTCAATTACATTCCATCCATAATATAGAGTAGTATTGAGGAAGAAAAAGTCCTTCTCCTTCGACCTTCGCCCCCCAACCAAATGGTTTTTGGACAGATTAAAAGGGTGCCTGCCACTAACACGGCGGCGAGGAGATGCTTCTTTTGGTCTTTTCTCAGCTCGTTTTTCTATCGCTTCGTTGCTGCCCTTTTTGCTACTATTTATCACAATCATTTTGTTGAAAGGAGGAGCCCTGCTTTGCTCTTCTGCTCAATCATTAATTAGACTAGCCCAAAAAAGTTGCTGTCTTCAGCTCTGTTGTGATTTATAGCTGTGCAAATGTTACATCTTCCGATCTACTTGGCTGCAAAGCATACCAATTGGTATATCTGAGAAGATGCCTTCTATACCAGACGTAATTTGGTGGAAAAGCAGGTTAATAGATTCCCCCGCCGCCGGCCGGCCGCGCCCGATTTTTCTAGCCAGTAGCTAAGCGACGGAAGTTGCCCCATTAGCACCAGATGGTAATATGCATAAGATGAAAGCTCTTCTTTCCGTCGATGTTAAAGGCCTTAAAGATGCTGCAGATAATTTCTGTCAACTTGACTGAGCGTTCCGCATTCTGTCAACAAGAAATTGCCCGTCACTAATGCAGCTTGGAATGCTGATGCTCAAGGCTTGATGCGCTGGAGGTTTGACTCTATACACTTTGATTGCAGGAATCATTTACGCTTGAACTGTCATTGAAAAAGATGCAACAGAGCAAAGTTGGATATGGCAAATGGTTCAACCGTTGAAGAACACACTTTTCGAAAAGTCAATTTTGTCCAAAAATTCAATTAAGGCAAAACTTCAACATTTTCACAAGTTTTTCACCCAAAATTTTTTTGACAATTTTTCTCGTGAAATCAAAGTTGTCAACAGCTAAAAAGTCCAAAACCACAACATTTTCACGAGTTTTTCACCCAAAAAAATCTCAGGAAATCAAAGTTGAATTTTTGGACAAAAAATGAAGATTTCGAACAGTGTGAAGAAAAGCAGAAGAAGAAGGACGACAAAGACAAAGAGAAAGCAATGGAAGAGCAACTCTTTGACTCCAAACGTTTTGAGGTCTGATGGTTTTTTGTATATCGAAAAGATACAGTTGTGTATTGCTGTAAAGGGATACTACAACTGCGGAGTGGTTGGTGGGAGTAGCACATTTGGAATTCATGCTTTTTTTCTCCTTCCTTTGGAGGAGAAGTAGTGTTGTTGGCAGCATCTGGTAAAAAAGAGTGTAGCAGCAATAGCAGTCGTAGTATTTGTCCTCTTCCAACTGCGAGAAAACACGGGTTTTACAACCGTAAAGGGACTACTTCTTCCTTGTCTTACAATTCGAAAGCATCGCTAAGACTATGCCAGATGCTACCGCCAACAAATAGACTAAGACTGCTGCTGTGGCTAGTAGCGGCGAAAAACGCTTTGAATGCCGATCAGGTTTACCTTTTTCTTGCACCTTTTCTCCCCTCCCTTTCCTTTGGATTGAATCAGACTTTTCAGTATTCATCTGGATTTTCTGTTATAAAATGATTTATTCACAAAGGGGAATGTTTAAAAAAATAATAGATTGTAGATGATTCAGCAGAATACGTGATATCGATTCAACATTACAGGCGCTGAATACAAAATATCTTATCAGCTGATACAATCAAATGTAATGAGCGTTTTCTGAAGCGTGATTTGTAAGCTATTTGGCTGTAATGAGGTAGACGTGCTAAGCAATCATTAACAGTGAAGCCATGCAATAGAGTAAATCTAAGGAGGCCTCATCCCAATTAGAAAGAATATTCTACATGTTGGTAAGATAATTTCCAAAGGAAAACCCTCGAAATTCGTCTATGTAGATGAGATGCTAAAACCTCTTGGTTCATCCTGGAAACGTTGCACTTTTGTGGACTCCATTAGGGATTTCAAGGTCTGGATTCATTATTTCGTGCCACTTTAGCCAATTAGGGGAAGAAGTCGAACCGACTGCAGTGCATTTCAAACTAGGCCTCCTTCTTCTCAGCTTCTGCTGCTCTGACTCTGAGGCCTGTAGCGCAAAATTCCAGTCCACAACTTTATCTTTGGTTGTCAGGAGAACTTTTCCATTCACTCTTCTCTATTTTCTGTTGGCTACGCAGAGTGAGAGGAAGAGAAGGAGGAGGAAAAATTGTCACTTTTATGTGTGACCACTAGTACTACTCGATCTTCATCTGCTGATGAAGCAATTCTTTAGCAAGCAAGAAAGAAAAAAAATCCAGCTTACGCAGAGTAACAAGAAACCAGCAGCGCAAGCCTCAGAGATGTGAAGAAAAATCGTCCCATAAAAAACCACTAAAAAGCCAATAAGGCAAAAAGAAGAAGCGTCTTTTTTTGCTGCCTTTAGGCCTTAGATGACACCAGTGTATAAATTGGAATAATTTGATGCAGAAAGTTTTGCCAATAAATTCTCGGTTCTGCAAAGACAGTTGTACATTCTAGGACACTCGTGTGCATTATTGCAATTGCCTCAGAAAATAGTTGGTAAAGCCAGCCAGCATCCCTAGCTAGATCCAGGTAGGCAACAAAATGTAAAGTGAAAGGCATGGTAGGCTAAAGACCAACTTTTGTCGTAAAAGATATCATTTTCATCTCTCTGGTGGCTAGTATTACTAGTATATATCCAAGCAAACTTTTCTCCCAAAGCATCTCAAGAAAGAATTTTGCTAGAGAACCATTGTAGTAGACAGCAGCAGCAACTTCACGAACGAATACTACTACACAATCAATTCAGAGGCCCCTTCTACGATTTTTTGCATGAGTGACTTCCTTGTCCATTGAAAAAAAATCTGCCTTGGCCTGGCAAGGAGTAGAGTGAAAAATGGACATGTTGCGAATTTATGGAGGACGACTTCCAATTTACAGGAGGAGCGAATATAAATCTCCTCTGCAGTAGTACTCGAGCATTTTTTTCATTATCCTTCGCTGCTTCTTTTCCTGTAAAAAAGTCCCTAGGGTGTATTGAAAGAGAGAAAGCAGTATAGTAACTCTTTCGATCGGCAAGCGAAGGCAGTAGCTCAAGCCATGCTCGATTATCATAATGTTCGAGAGAGAGGATTTCCATTATTCAAAAATCAGGCTTCTTCCCCTCAAACCGAGGAGGAGCTGAGTAACGATGGGAACGAGTAGGAAGAAAAGAGCCTATGCGAGAAAGCCCTCTTTAATCGTCATAGTAGTAGTCCTTTCCCCCCATTTTCCTAATTGACCCGTATGGCCATAATACAGGAAAGCACAAAACCGTATTCTTTATTCCATAATCAAATATCCAGCAGACAACCTTGAAGAATTCTTTAGACTAAGTAAGGTCCTGCTGCTTCTTTGTATCTTCTACCTTTTGTTTTACGTCTTATGCTGTCTCAGCATTTTGTCTCAGTAGCTTTAAAATGTGTGTCTGGTACCGCCCCCTATGGTGCTGCAGAGCACACTGTTCAAAATCTTCATTTTTTGTCCAAAAATTCAACTTTGATTTCCCGAGAAAATTGTCGA
>LT727994.1:111422-130486 GCA_900157175.1 Oithona nana
TTTTGTCAAAATTGAATTTTTGGACAAAAATTTGACTTTTCTAATAGTGTGCAGAGGTAAGTCATTGTCTGTAGTGTTTTTATGTTGCACCAGAACGGTTAGTAGGAGGACGCAAGGCGAGATATGCACATTCATCAGAAGATTACTTTCTTTGATTTATGACGACATTGGATGCCAGCTCTCTTTGCCACTGGAGGAGGTCGAAAGACCCTTTCGTAATAAAAAGCCACAGTAGTCAGTAATGCTGCAGAAGTAGTCCAAGGGAATTTATCTAGTGTCCCTGGCCAAGTGGATAAATACAAAATGCACCTTTGTTGTACACTTTTCCTTTCTAACAAAAGAGCCTTTTGTGTCCTCATGAGGGCTATTGAATAAAGCAGTAACGTTTACTATGCCCTTTCAGGTTTTTTTTTGCATTTAGATAGATGTTCTGGTAATACAATACATAACAAAAATAATCGCTAAATTAGAAAGAGAAAGTGTACGGCATTTCTTAGTATTTTTTGGCTCTTTTCTGGTCAAAATACCGGGAATTTCTTAGCTGAGCATCTTTTCATAACAGTAGTCAACTTTTGCAGTTTCTGTAATCTGTAGTACAGTACAGGAAAATGGAATTCAATGTCGACGGCGGAAATAAAGAACTCTGACGACCGTGAAATGGAACGTGATTTTTAAAGTTTTACAATGCAAAGTTGAGTAGCCGTAGCCGTTGAAGACTGCTGGGTAAGATGGTCAATATTTACGTGGAGGACGGTGACATTGTGGCCACCCGACCCACCCCACTCTCATCGCCGAGAGTCATCGGGGCCTGGCCCACCACTTCATTGGCGACACCGAACTCCGAAGTCTTCATCACCAATAAAGTGGCAGCCAGCGCGGTAGTAGTCGTTTCCGTGGAAAGTGGCAAAATCATAATAAGGCATTTCTACTTTCTGAACATATGAACACCTGGAAGGCAACTTTTGTTAGTGTTACCGGGCGACCAGAAAGACTTTCGACTACCTCTTTTAAGATACAGAAGTACCTGATAAAAACTCAGGTTAAGTGAGTCAGAATCAGATTGTGAAAGCGATGATTCTTTAGCGAAATTGCTACGGCAAAGATAATTGCCAGAATCATGTTTAGCCATAAACACTAGGAGCAAGAGGAGGATTGCTGATAAAGATTTAACAGGGTATTTTTTGATGACAAATACCCTGTATTACTACAGAAAAAACTAGACACGATGCCAAATTGAAATATGCAAATACAGGATTTGCAGATGATGTCATTTGAGGCCTCACGGACGATTGGAATGAGGTAGCAAAGGCCGATCGCAATATTTATGGTGAAATCACCTGGGGCATTGAAGACGAGGACTTCAACATTGAAGATTGTCCCCAATAATTATTCAATTATTCAACAAAGATTCTGAAGATTGGAAGGTCTTGAGCAGAGTAGCGCCCCCTCATACTGGTAATTACTAAAATGATATTTATTTTTGCCCTAAGAAAATATCAATTGTTTGTCTTAGACCCTGAAATGGATTCGTCAATCATTGGAGCTTTGATCAAAGTTGATGACATTGAAGAAATCTTCCTGCTCTTGACACTTCTGTTGGACAGCAATGCTGACCAAGCAGCTGAGCAGGAAGAGTTTGAATGCTTCCTTATGTACCCAAAAATATCGTTGAGGCCTCGAAGACGGTTGACAAGTGTCATAAACAAGTATGTATGTAGTCTGTACATGATGACCTGAAAGACTACTCTACAAGTTATGTAAGCAGGATATAGTGGAGGACGTGACGTATTTGCCACGTGTACCTGACTATTTTTATGTTTCAGCGCAATCACTTCAAATCAAACTATTTTGCCTTCTGCATTGGACGCGGACTATTGGAAAGACCAGATCCGCGGAGAAACTGACAATGAATTATGAAGAAGAAGAAGACTAATTTAAACTATGTTTTTTTTAAAGAATCTGGTTTTCGTAGCTTGAAATCTCTAATGTGCAACGTTTCCTTGACTAGCGAAGATTTGGCATCTCATCTGCATAGACGACAAATGATGCCACTAACTGAGGTGCCGCTTCTGTGATTAGAGCTGAAAGCAGCTCTGAGAATTTACTCGTTCTAGCAGTGGGGGCACCAGTGTTGCTTGGTGTAATTAGAATTGGCGCAAAAGGCTCAGGTGGTAGTAGTAATTTGGAGTTGTACACAACTCAGCCTTCTTCTCTTTCTCCAAGGAGAAACTAGCCACGCTGGAAATAGAGTAGTTGTACTACTACTTCTCTGGCCTCGGGGCAAGAAAAAAAACTACATATTGCACTAAGTCATGGACGTCGTTTACTTCTACTCCAGTATGTATTAGTTGTCGTGAAAGGGGGCAGTTGTTGGCTCATCTGGTTTTCTAGATCCTGCTGTCGCATTGCAGCACTTAGTATGACTTGGCCAGGAAGGAGAAGGAGAAATAGTGAAAGGCTTAAAGGTAGTAGTACGACGAGTACAACAAGAAGCAGCCTATTATTTGATAAAGCAATGACTGTATCACTACAAAGTACAAAATACACTTTTCTACGTCAATTTGCTGTAGTACAACTTTTACATGAATTTTTACAACCTTTTCAATTTGGCAAATTATTTGTCAAGACAGAGGAGCAAACATAATCAATCTAGATAGGAAAAGTGAAAGCAGTTCGAATTCCAGCTTTCGAAATCCCTAAATAGAATTTGGTTCAATTGAGGTCAAAAAGGAATACAAGCAGCAGACGCCCAGTTGGTATACAACTGGAACCAGCCAAGCGAAACCCAACGTGTGACACGACAAAATAGCAAATACGCGTAGGGAATTCAGTAGTAGTGGCGGCATCATGGTAGCACGGTAGACTGAATTTTGTTGGCTCTTTTTGTGTCTCCATTTCTTACCTTGATATTGATGAAGCACCCCAAATGGAAAGGCTGAGGGTATGTACTTGCCTGAAAGAAGAAGAAAGAGAAAATGAAAGATGACATCAATTGGACTGCGGCCAAGGTACACACTAGATGTAGTGTCAAATGTCACAGATCGTATCACAGTCAAATGAGTTTGCATCACCAATCTCGGATGCTCTGCCTGCTTCAGCCGCAGGCCGCAATCCTTCAAAGGAAGGAAGGAACCTTTGACGCTGCCACCAATTCTGCCAAAATTAGGCCAAACCAACCCCTCAGGCGTTTCAACCCAAAAGCTTTTTCGAAGGCAACCACATTGGTAGTAGTGGCAGTGATGCTGTTGCTACCTTCCTACCTATTTTCAACAAGTTCCAATAGAAGACAGCTTCTTTCTGGTGCTAGATGCAAAAAAGGCCTCTGAAAATTGGGTGAAAAACGTTCGACTTCGGTTGCTTCCGCCCATAAATTCTGTACCATCAGATATAGAGAGGAAATCCCATTTTTACCTCATACTTTTTATCCTACTGCTGCACCATAATTTCGCTGGCTGAGGCTGCGGTGGTGATGCTGACTACTGTGCTTTTGAGCAGAGCCATGACTTTTATTTCCGCAGTTATTGGTTTTCCTACTAAAGAGGGAGCATTTGGCTTTCAAAAGAATTGCTCTCCTCTCCTTTCCAGGAAGAAGAAAAATAGAGAGTTACTGGCATTCATAAATGACCATTTATGCTGCCGCAATGCTTTAACCTTGAGCCTCTTTTTTCACACGTTGCCCCCACTACTATTTTTAGACTAATTTGTGGGAACTTTTCCACTTTAGCTAAAGCGTGGAGAAGGAGGTGCTTTATGAGATAACCGCGTCCTCAGCCCCAAAGTCATGTGTTGTGGCCATTTTTCAGAGTTTATCCTTGAAATGTTGTATCTATTGAGAAAGTGAAAGCAACAAAGAACTACAAAGGCATTTCAGAGGATTCTTTTATGCAACTGAATTGCCCCCGATCAGCCTATGCTTTAACTTTGACGGTACGAAAGCAGGAAGCCAAACAAGATTGGCACCTTTTTTGTTCTGTCATCTGAGTTCCCAAGGGAGGTCAAGCATTAGCCAAAAACTTTCCCTTTTTCTCTCTCGCTCTCTCGACCTTAGCACATATCCTAGAATTCTCATGAGTACACAAAAGTTAGCAGGAAAGGCAATTATCAAAGCAACTGGCTAACAAAAAGAAGAGTGTCACTATTCTTTCAGTTTTAGCACCTCTTTGAACCAATTTAGTTTTTCGACTCTGATGAAAGGCATTGGAGAGTAGTGCGTTTGGGAACGAGATTTCAATCTTGAGGGAGTTGATGGTGGCAATGTGCGAGCTCACGAGCGGGCAATCAAATGACTAAAATGCATTTTCAAATTCCCTGCGAGACTCAAAAGAGTAGTACACATAGGAGACGTAGGATACACACTGCGCATCTATAAAAGGAGTAGTGCCATGAACAATATGGTTGCTATGACACTACTTTCTTTTTAGACACACTAGTACATGAAGCAATAAATGTTGCTTGCCATTTTCGCATTTGTTGTGGCTTTTCCAATTGGGTTCTAGTAGTATATGTGCATTTCGTAATTACGGATACCTGCTATATCCATCATGATCACCAGAGCCTTTAGGTAGGCTTTTTAGCTAGCTTTACATTACATTCTATGATTTAGCACAAAAAGTGAAATGCAACAACACTTCTTAGGGCTTTACGAGAGTACTTCAAAGTTCACAGGCTCGTAGGGGACAATAAAAAGAGTAATTTTAAAGCCTACTACTTTCTCGGCTCATCCTACTCTGGCTCTTCACTGAAGGTCGTTTCCAGACGTTGATGAAGGTCTTACGCATTCATTAGGTGGGAGGGGGGACATGATTATCTCATCTTTATTATAGAAGCAGCGCGTTCAAGTACACTTATATGGCAGTATAACGGTAGTCTTTTCTTTGCCGAATAATCAGCCAGAGTAAGACGCTTCTTTCCTGCATGCAGCTGCATGTATTCTCACGTGTAATAAGGAAAATGTGAAGCATCATCACCTTTCAGCCTTTGCTACTTCTTATGATTTGATTTATTTGCGCCATTTGAGCAAACGTCAGTGCTCGCCAAACTGTGTCTAATTTGCTTATTTACGGTTATGGGACAGAGCATTATAGAGCATGGTAGCACTGACTTCTAAGATTTCGTTGTTGGCTGGCTAGCCTCGCATTTTTATGGTAACTCCCAGGCATGGGAAGTACCATCCACTAATCTATTATCTTGGTCGTAATCGCAATTATCGGCCTCTTTTCGAGCTTATCACTCTGTAAACTAATTGTACACCACTGCTTGGTGAAGAGAGAGAGCGTTTTGTAGGCAAATTGAGGGAGACAAGATTAAGTATCTTCAGTCACGCTTTTTTGCTTTATTTCAGACAAAAAAGCTGCGCCAGAGTCTATGTGTGTCAGGTCCAGCTTGCGTAAAATCACAGGATTTCCATCCATTTCCATAAAGTCCCAACGCAATTTTGATCTTCATTGTATGCAAATCCCCTCCACATCATCTTACTACGCGAGCGCGCGCACTTGGACATCCGGTATGAAAGCCCAATTTTACTATTTTTTGCATGCTGCTTTCTATTCTCCATTCTTGTTTGATTCAGTATAGTACAGAAGACGAAGTGAGCATAAGCCTTGAAAAAAATTCAACTACTACTCCATTATTTGAATGTGGAGCTCTTCCTCGCCGCCACCGCGCGGCGCATATTTGGAAGAAAACTTACATTCTCCTCTTCTATCTCCATGGGAAAGTGAAAGTTCTATATACCACATCCCTACCACATTCTATGATGCCATTGAAACCATTTTTGCCTACACTACCATACACCAGTGTCCCAGTTTTTACTCTCGTATTTCTCATGAGGCTTTTACATTTTGAAGGTCAAGGCAGCAATACGCATCAGCAACACGAACAACAGAGACTACTTTGTAAACAAAGGCTTACAAATATTGCTGAGCAGCTGTAATAATGTAGACTGCTCTATTTTTAGACTATGTACTGGCAGTATGAACATAATAAAGTTGCTTATTCATAGTCTTGTCTCATATAAATCACAATTCAAGACAAGTAAAGTCATACAAAATTGTACCAGAAGAAGGAATTCTAGATGGGATTCTACTTGACTTATTCATTGTTGGACTTTGCAAGTACATATTCTGACTACTATGAATTTATGGGTCAATGTTGGGTTCAATTAGGAACCATTTGAAATTCCTTTAGTGGATTGCGAGGAGGAAGAGTAGGCAGAGATAAAGCAGAGTTACAAGTCGAGTAGTTCCCCCTACGGCGCGTACGTTGCTGTATACAAGAGACGTCCTTGCTTCCTTGGAAGTAGTACAATACAATAGAAAGCAACTTCCATTTGAAGATGATCATTGTGAGAGAGTAGAAAGCATTCATCATGGTGGGGCGACTATGTCACCGAAAATAGTTTTTGTACGTAGTAGAAGAACAGGAAGAGCCAGATTGAATCATCATCAACCACAGAGCAGGAGAAACTGAGCACAATTTGGAGCTGAGAAGCGGCTTCTTCCTATTTGTATGCAATATCGATGCAGCTTAGAGTAGTAGAAAGCAAAAGGAGCCAAGATAGAAGAACTACCAAGACAAAATCGAAAGATAACAAAGATTATTCCTAGTGGACAATACATAACAGCCATCAAGGGGCTTAAGAGAGCCCTTTGGTACCTTATTGACCGCAGGGCCTCCGTATTATCTCAGCACAGAGAGATGTGCAATTGACCTACATTATCTACCTAACTCTATTTATCCTACATAAGTCAAAAACAAAGTCAACAACCTCATTAATTAATGGCAAACGAAAATAGTACAATGAATGAATGACGTCATGTAGTCTCTGGAATTATGATTCTTGACAATACAACAATATTATTGCTTCATGAGTTAATCATTGCTTTCTTCTCACAGTTCAGCAGCCCACCCCACATCATCAATGGGGACGTGGTCAGTAGAGTAGACAGCAAGCAAGCAGCAGCTTCTTATATCATCAAGAAAGATATTACATTTTCTTTTTCGAAATCTCCCTTCTTTGTTGTTCTAGTATATATTGTCTATGAGGGACTCTGATAATCCCTCAATGGCAATGAAGACAAAAAATGTCAATCTTACATTGTTTATAACGTGCATCCTAAGAGTTGCAGTAGCAGACTTACTTGAGAAAACTGTACTACTGCTGCTGCAAATGCAACATTTGAAAGCATGGTGCTGAGGAGAGAGCATCAGCAAAAGTACTAGAAAATGAAACTTTTCTCTCTTCTTTGCAAACGATGTTGCATTTTCTTTGAAAGACTCAAAAGAGTCTAAAGCATCAGCCAACAAGCCGGTTTGACACCATTAAACGACAATGTATCGTAGTTTAAGTATACATACACGAAGAAATATGTAATGTATGAGCCCTCCCTCCCTTGGGACTCATCTCTGCCCCTCTTTTTCGCTGAGTGAATTTTCCTCCCTACTTTTCAAGCTGCTCATACTTGGTACTGCTAAAATAAGAATATGAAAGGCGGTTGGTACTATCAGTGGTACAACGTTAGGCAAACAGGACTTACAGGAGAAGAGCGAGAAGACAAATTGTTTTTCGCGCAAAACTTTCTTCTCCAGTAGCTTCACCTAAGTCGTGAGAGTGAAAGATAAGTTATGGGAGATGATTAGAGTGTAGTAGTGCCACAAAAGAAAAAAAAAGCCTAGTAGCACTGCTTAGAATGAATGGGATGAGGGGGCAATTCCAAGCTGAAATGCTACCCAACTTTTTTGCTCACCACACTGATGATAGCAGCGGCCTCTACTTTTTTGGGGTCGACTCTCATTTTTCAGCCAAAAAGCCAAAGAGGTGTGTGTGACCACTGAAATAGCCCTTTCATTGGAAGAAAATACAAGGGAAAATGTCGATTCATGACATTAGTGTGGAAGACTAAAGGCATCAGGATGGTTTACTAGACCGTTCGTCGGATTGTTCTCGCTAATAAGTTTTCATGGGTTTTCTCCGTCGGAACGAGCAGTAAAGTTTATGGGGTTGCACGAACGAACGGTTGGAGCTTCGAAGGAGAGGAGCCAGAAGAGAAGAGATACTAGATAAGGAAGTGGAGGTAGTCCATTAACCTGCTCCTCCTCGCCCAAATCACTGAAAGCCTAGCTCTTTATCAAGGCCCCCATAATAACCCTGACCTCGAGTAGTATCGCCATAAGCTAAAATACGACCATCGTATCAGCAGAATCGTAGACTGCACGATTAGTATGTCTTCTGACCTAATTAATTGCCCCCATTTTTTCCGGCTCTACGTAGCAGCCACGTCGATTGTGCTGATGCGAGAAGCAGAAATCCAATTTTGCAATCCATCCAATCAATCCTACCAGTTTCAGCTTTGTCAGATCACATCAAAGGTGATTTTCCATATTGGAACGAGGATCGAGAGCAGGAAGAACAGCACAGGACCAAAGCTCTTTGATGAGGCTAGTCTTTCATCTGCTGCTCAACTCAAAGCTAATAAAGTCGATCAGAAGACAGGCAGCAGTTATTACTTTGCTAACCCCTTCTTATGTAGAAGTGGGTCATAAGCTGTTGACCGACATTAGAGTAGTACGAAGTCAGTTTCGAAGATATCCTGCTGATGCCAACAATAGAAAAGTTGGAAAGTTATCCTGCTTTCACTACCACGAAAATGAACTCTTGAATGAGAGCTTCTCTGAGGAGCGTTTTGAACTTCAGTGCATCAAGCGCGCACATACACACGTTGGGCAAAATTATCTTTCAAATCTGTCATCTTTTTTGAAATTGTATAATTCTCCAAGTCAAAGTGCCACTTTTTGGATGTTTGATAAGAATACTTCAAACTGTAGATGGCGCTTACGAAACATGGCTAAAAATAGTAAACATTTGGACCATATTTCGTTACCAATTTTAATCCTTAATTTGTTATATAAATAATTTAATGGAGTTGGACTTTTATGAAAATGATACATTTCTTAGGTTTTAGGTTCACAAACAAAAATATTGAAGATATTCTTTGAAGATGTTACGTCGTTTTCAAATGACTTGATTGAAAATTGATTGAAAGTTTATCCCCAAGTATTACATAATAAGGTAATCGCAATTACTTTTTGCCATGGAATCTGTTGACATATGTGTATCCCAATAAATACTTTTATAAGTAATTAAAAAGGGGATTTTAAAGGTATGTGGATGTTAGTATTGGTAATTATTGAAAATACTGATATTAAGATAAAGAATATTTTTCAAACTGTAGATTTTCCCGATTTTTGACAACTTTGAAAGGATTTTTACCCCTTGTGCAAAAGTCAGGCAGGGTGGTTCTGGTTCTACTCTAAGCAAGTATGTGAAAGTTCCTCTTCTAAGGCATTTAAAACTTGCACGAGAGCATAGCAGCGTATGAATCGTACTCCCATCTATATTTTAGGGAAATCCCCTCAAGAGTCATCTGTCTTTGAGATTGCTTGTTGACTTTCTAGATAAGTGTCCCGCGTTCTGAATTTGAATGAAGAAGCGTACGACAAAGCAGACAGCAATGTATAATATTGTAAAGAGTGGCTTTGGATTTCGGTGCGGTGGCCGAGCGAGGCCAACATCAACCCAATTATCGTAATTGGCAGCCTAAAACAAATTGAAATGAATGATTGGTAGTAATGCGAGGGCTGCTGCTTTCCAATTATAAAGCCCTTTCAAGAGGAGCAGGAAATGAAAAGAATGCACTTATTTTATTTTGTAGCTGACCTACTTCGCTGGCTTTTACTATACCTTCTTTGCTACTTTTATTTTTAGTGATTATCATCAACTTTCGAATAGCAAATCGTGTCAATTTGCCAGAAGAAAAAGTCCCAAGGGAGCAGTAGTGTAGAAGACATATTTTTGGCCAAGTTTTTATAGTGCAACATTGTTGGCAAGAATTTGGAGAATTTCCTTAAAAGCGTATTTTACTCACAGTAGCATCAGAAGAAAAATGGTGCAGCCTTGCAGTTTTTTCCCTTTCATTCTGAAAGCGTCAGAAAAAGGGTGTAAATTGATGACGTCATGGAAAAAAGGGAGGCCTTTTTCTTGCAGTGACATCATTCATTTTACTCTCAAAGGCCAATTTGTGCCAAGTATCATCAGAGTAGTAGACGGCATCTAGCAAAGATAAATGTTGCAATGGTTTTTGGAAAGAAGGGGGAACACGGTGTTTGAAAATCACAGAAAAAGTCTCATGCAACATTGCGAGCGAAGCGAGCTACGTTTACATTTTGAGTGGACAAAAGTTAATCAAAAATGCCAAAAATGTTCCATTTTGGCGAGTTTTTGAAAACCTGAAGCTTGCGGTCAAACAGTGTTACCAGACAGGTCAGTTTTAATAGGACAAAAATTGGTGGAAAATGCCAAAATTCAAAAATTCGAATGCGACATTTTGAGTAATTTTAGAACAATGTGAAGAAGGGGAAAAGTAAAAGGATTGCTGCCCTCCAATGCAATGCTAGGACGACATGTGTAGGAAAATGCAATGGGTCATTATTTTTCGGGGCCTTCAGCTGAGAATTCAGTAAAGCATTAGAGTGGAATGCTTGGAATTTCATCTGCTATGCAACAATCACTACTAGTCTCTGTTCTCTAGCTAGAAGCTACAACCATCAACCAGAAACTTGCTGCTGCCTCCTTCCTTCATTGTAGTTTGACTGCTTGCTGCACTCTGTAAAAGGCTCCAAGGGCGTCCTGAAGAGAGGAAGATGATGCCTCAGGAAGAATCCCATCTGGGATCGAGCAGGGAAAAAAATCGGATAGTAGTCAACCAAAGAAGACCAAAATCCCTATTTTGACTGAGGTGGAAAGTTCCTCTAAGCTAAGAAAAAAGTTTCCTTACCACATAATACATAAAAGCTATAATAATAACAATTTGTGCCTCGTCGTTCCGCCGGGGTTTTCCGCCTTGTGTGACACAATAGTCTCATGGGAGACTGACTCATTTCAAGGCGTAGAGGCTAAGGGATCTTAAAGTTCAAGCAGATTTTCAATGATGCCATTCTGGGGGTCAAGTTTACAAGTTTACACTTCATTGTTATTCTTTTATGCTGCTGTCTTTCTTTCATGTCTTTTCTGCTTGTGTAAACTTTCTTTCCATTTTTTTTTCTGCAAAAAGTTGAAGGAGGAGCTCAAGAAAGTGTGTACCAGTGCTGAAAGGCGAAGCTCTATCTTCAAAATCAAACATGAAAAATCTCTGCGCGAACAAACCATAACTTGCAGGTCAATCTGCCAAAATACTATCATCGAGAAAGCTGAAGAAAGCCAGAAAAAAAACTTCTGATACTTTTTCAGACAGCAAAGAAAGAAGATTGAAAATGCTTTTCAGATCTAAGACCGCGATAATATCGATTATAAAAGACAAAGGAAAATGCAAATGTGTTTCTAATTGATCTCCCAGAAAGTTACTGTCACCAAGCGTCACGTTTCGCCTGTAGTGCATGAAAATGACAAGAGAATAAAGGAAGCCTTCGTTTTCTCGTCGGTCTATGTCTCGTATGAGACACCAAAGCAGCATTGTATAGAAAGCAAGCAAGGCCACAATCCTGGCTTCAAGAGGCGCGGCTGCTTGAATGATTTTACGTCCAGAATAGTGAGTGACAAATGATTGATGGTCTAGGTATTGCTGCTGCTTACATTTTTATGCTATTGCGTACCACCCTAGTACAAATATCTTTTTGATAAAGAAAACTGGCTACTGAGCCCGAGGAGGTCGTCCTTTTCCTTTGGGCTTTTAGTTTTGGGCTGAAAGAAAAATAGGAAAGAGCATTTGGTGTTTGATGGTGCGGAAAGAGTGGCACTACAATTTTTGGGGCTTTCCCCAGTAGCAAAGCAACATTGCTGCGGTGAGGAAATCTATGGTGTCAATGTGTCATAAATCCAATGGATGAGGCCTAATTTTTTAGGATCAAAAGACAAATCGTGGAAAAGTGTCTCCTTTGTCATCTCTGGGCAAAAACGATTCTAATTCGTGTCAAAACGAAGACCCAAGAAAGGGAAGGAAAAATAACGGGATTTACATCATTGTAAATCATAGTCAAAACTATACGAGGAGAGAGAGAGGGGTGAATACATCGATAATACATCTCAAATACATTTGAGTATATACTGAAATTCAATCTAAAGCGATTTCCTAGGAATATACTACGCTCCAATTTCCTTGGCATGCAGATAATACTTCAGTTCAGCCGATCATCCGTTTTGGAACAACATCATCTCGTTTTCCTTCTTGCTAGTCATCGCTGTAGTATTTCATGTATCTGTAAGCTATCCATTCTAGCTTGCGCTTGAATGATCAAATAAAGCCTCCTCATCCGGACATAACAACGTTTGGATCCTTGCATAAATGGCCGACAAGATGCGAGTCGAGTCTACTGATCGACCCAACATGGGGATACTGATACTGAAGTCTATTGTAGTCTCCACGTAGCAGTAATACTTTGTCACTAAGAGCGAAGCAGCAGCAGATAGAAAGGCTCCTCTTTTCAAAATGCAACCTAAAGAACAGTGCCAACAACAATGAGGAGGCAAGAATTTGGCACAGCACCCAAGCTATTCTTAACGGGGGGACCTTTAGACGTCCTCCTGAGGTAATTAGGTTTCCCTTTTAAAAGCGTTACGACGAGAACGAGGACGATGAAGCTCTGCCTTCTTCTTTCACTGCCTTCATTCTATCATCCTTGCTCAGTACCAGTCAGAAAGGCCATTAATTCGGGTATTGCTTAAAGACCTGAAAGATCTGCTAAAACAGTGGCTTTAGTACTTTTAGTCTTTTAGAGGTCAATGGCTGCAATCTGATGGCAATAATGCAACATGTTTGCCAGAGTGTTTGCAGTTAGTAGCAAAAAAAAAATAAAGGAGATTAGCTTGGCAGGGCTTTCTACCTCAAAGATGTTGACCGCCTTTTTTTCATAAAACTACTTTTGCATATTTTCATTTGCTAGGCTAAGCAAAAAGTCTGGACTCTGTTCTACTTGGCGCTGCTGCTTGTAACTTATTCAAAACGCTGGAGGAGTAGGAGGAGTTGCAAAATTCTGAAGTAGATTTGTGGCCTTCTTGTGTGTACCACAATACACTGCTGTATTCCAGAAGGGAAAAGAAGGAGAATATGAAGCCATTTTGATTGCCACTTTATGGCCTTACTGCTGCTGCTGTCTGTGAGATGTTTGGTGGTGTGCCAGACCCTTGAAATTGAAACATTTTCAGTCCTAAATGGCCATAGCAAATTGTGGAAGTGACACAATATTCTCTCGCGCGTGGCGACAGCAAAGGCCGTGTGCGGTTATGGCCTGGCAGCCTTGCTGGCGTTTGCTACTTCCATATTCTCAGTTCTAAGGGCTAAGACTGTTCTGTTATATTCGCGTCTTATTCTCTTTCTCTTTTGTGACATGACAGTAGCAGCTGCTACTGAAAACTTTTCACGAGAGACATACACACAATAGAAAGTGCCTTTACATATATGAATGCAAGTGATAAATGAGGGAAAGAAGGAGCTTCGCTGTTCTACTGCTATTCTAGAGCCTTCTCTGGCATGCAAACTTAGTCTACATCAGCTTCCTAAACCACAAGTTGTGCCTTTTGAACTATCGCCAACTGTAATGCTTGAGAGGCAAACTCGTCGTCTTTCTTATCTGGTACTCTACTCTTCATTGAGCCCTTTCAAAAAGCCAATATCATCCTGCCTGCTTGCTGAAAAATTTCCTTTTAGCAAAAGATCCACTAAAGCTGATCTTCAAAGAAGATAGAAGAGGAGGCAAAACTGGGGGGAAAAGAGCGTAGCCAGTTTTGAGCAAGGAACCATGCGTGACTGAAAGTCATTACATCTGAGGCACTAACGATGTAAAAAAACATGACGCACAAAAATTGTCTTTTAGCTGCTAGGCAGAGCAGGCACACACGGATCCCTTTATTTAGAGGGACTAGAGAATATTGGCTTGGCAAAAAGCTCCTTCCTCTCATTTATTTTCCCTTTAAGGGCAGACAACGATGTAATCAAAAACAGTTTTCATGATGCAATTTTCTAAGGTCTCTTCTCTCTAATAAATTCAAGCTCAGCTGGAAAAAATGGAGTCAAATAATTATCCACGAATTCAATTAACACTTTCATGACATGACCAAGACGAGGGAAAAAATGCAAAGGCTTAATAAAAATGCAGTTTGAAAAATCACACCAAGTGAAAGCTGTAATGAATTTGTCACATTCTCAACTCTCTTTTTACCAGACATAACACTTGAACCTCATGCCAGCAGGAGAAGACATCTAGGTAGGTGGATGTGTGCGAGAAATGGCCAATTTCGGCCTTACAGCTAAGATATTCAGAGCATATGGGTCTTCTCTCGACTACTCCCCACTGCTTCTTCGATCTCAGCTCTCAGACTCTCCTTTCCTTCTCCCTATTATATAGTTGGCTTCCTCCAATGGCCTTAGACTCAATGGCCCTCTGATTAAGTTGATCGCTTTTCCCCCCATGAAGACTACCAGTCAAATGCATGCATAGAAGAGAAATCAGAGAAGAAGAAGCTGAAGCCAATCCGACTACTGTCCCACGGGTTTCCTCAAAGAGGAGAGCTTTGAGGGGGGAAGTATGTAGTCTAGATAGATACTACAAAGTCTACATTGCACCCTCTTAGAAATGCTGCAATCTAGACCGCAACATTACTATATACTACCCTACTCAAAAGGATAAGTGCAAACTTGCCAAATGATGCAAAAACATGTCGGATGAAGACTACTGAGGACATCTGACAAGTCTGGCTTCAAGGTCCAGTTGGACTTATTTGACAGAGAAGTCAAACTTTCTTAAATGGTATGGGAGGTAGATAAGAATTCATTGCTACTACTTTCCTCCTACCGCAATTTACTTGTCTCTTTTCTATTCTGCCAACTGTCTTCTTCTTCTGTAGCAATGACAATCTGAATACTTCACACAATGCTTTCTTCTTCTTCTTTTGGCTTTTGCATTAGTACTACTACCGGAGATGTCCTACTCAGAATTTATATTCTCCATTTGGATGTTAAATGAGGCCCAATAACTTGGTGATGGTCTTAGTCCTACTTTTGAAAAAAGTTTCCACTATAGACTACTGCTGTGTTTTCTGCTTTGGGCTTTCTTTCCCAATGCTTCGTTGCTGACACAAACTTTTTTCAATGCAAAGACTTTTGGATCAACGGCTTGCCACGATATTTTCAAAGTTTTTAAAGAAAAAGTCTGAATGAATGGGCTGTGGTATAAGCAGACATTTTTGTACCTGGTAGTATAATGAAATTGTACAAGTCAATCCTATCCTCAAAGAAATCTCCTGATCTCTTTGAAGTTTTGGATTAGCCGATAGTAGTGCAACAGCAAAGTATATAAAGAGGGAAAAACGGCAACGCTTAATATTTGAAAAGTATCAAAGAATGAATAGGATTATTGGAAAGAAAGGAAATGCAGTGACTTACTGTCATTGTATTTGATGAAGCAGGTTTTGAAGCCTTCCAATTCGTTGCAGGTGACGATTGTCTTCGCCTCAACATCAATATAGCACTGAAGTCCGCCCGTAACTGAAATTGAAAAGCACGATTATTACTTTTTTTAAAAGGCTCTTTGAATTTTAGTCATCCACTCTCCGATGCATGGATTTTATGGTCATTTTATTCCGTTCATTTCGTAGGTTAGGTAGCCTAAAAAATATCGGATATATGGAAAGAAGTGCAACAGACACAGAGGGCACGGTGTTTGAAAATCGCAGAAAAAGTCTCATCATTTGTTTACATTTTGGACAAAAGTTAATTAAAAATGCCAAAAATAGCCAATTTGGCGAGTTTTTGAAAAGCTGAAGCTTGCGGTCAAACAGTGTTACCAAACAGGTCAAAAATTGGTGGAAAATGCCAAAAATATAAAATTCAAATGAGACATTTTGAGTGATTTTCAAACAATGTGGACAGGTTTTTCTCATTACTGAGAAAAGCTACTAGTATTTTTCTCATTTTATATTCAAAAAGGGATTCATAAAAATGTCAATAGAAATCAGCATTGCGCTGCTTGCTATCCTGCTTCTTGTTCCCTACACCCCCATTGCGGACCAAAGCAAATCCTAAAGCTCCATAGAAATGCAAAGAATGCATTTCGCAAGCAGCAGCACCACCAAATTCACACCTAAAATGACGCATAATCCAAAATTGGAATTTTTCTTTTGCTTTCTCCGACAACATAATCCTTGAAATCATTTTGGCATCTATATTCTGCTGACATCCTATGGGCATGGCACTCGAAATCTTATCGACAGCTCACCTGACAGATTTTTGAGGAAGAAGGAAAGAAGACGAAGGCCCCAAAAAAGTGCAAAAACTCGTGTCAAAGCCTTTAGTTGACTTTCACGCACGAGTAGAAAACTAGGAAGTGTGTGAAAAAATTCAGCAGTATCGGTTTTCAATACCAATTTTTCAGCACTAGGCTGTTTATTGTTAAGCTCATGGTAGCAAAACCATTGTAGTCAAGTCTTGCTGATGGTCTTGTAGCTTTACAACATCTTTGTTACAATACCATTATGCTGTGAAAAATGATCTATACCAGGCAGCAGCTGAATGATTTGGGCTTTTTGAAAAGAAGGCAAAAAAAGTTTTATGCAGAATGAATAAAGGCATAACAACGTCACCTGGCAAAGGCTGCTGCTGGTGAATGAATGCAAAAGAGCTGCAGTGAACAAACTTCACTTTTCTTGGTAGAGTAGCTAAATTTTTAAAATACTGCAGTTTTCAAAATGTTACAAAAAATGCTTAACTGCAGTATGAAACTGTATTTTGCAGTCTTGACAGGTGTGAAACCGCTGGTGAAAGCAGTACCACCTCCTCTATGCAACTCAGGACTTATTACATCAGATTGTTTACAAATTAAACTGAGGAGAAAGTTTCTTAATTCTGAAACAAATCCACTTTCATAACTTTTGATAATGCAACTGCTTTCTCTCCTGCAGTTTGCACACCTAATAATTCCTAATCTTTATCTATGATCCCCTCCATTTTTCGTTGCACTACTTCAGTTTCATGATAACCCTTGACTCTCTTCTTCTCTCCTCCAGGTTTATCATCAAGTGCTTTGTCTAGCTCAAGAAACCACCAAGGAGTTTTTGCCCTGCTTGCTGCTACTCCCCTTCACTGCTACTGTGTTGTAAGGATGATAAAAGGAAAAGGGTTTCATTCTCCATTATGTTGATGAAAAATGACGTGACTGAATGATTTCCATGATGGGTTGACCTTTTTTTCCCTTCTTCCTTAGGGAAAAAGGAAAAAGAGAAGGGTGAAAACATTATTCTAAGAGAGGATAAGGCGGAGTAGCAGGCTGAATGTGAGAGGATGCAATCTGCATGATCATCACAGCAGAACCACCTCTGGTTGAGATATGGTAACGCTGCTGATGCTCCTACTCGTCGGTCTTTGTTTGGCCCACAATACCTTTTATGGTACACCATTGACCAGAATATTCTGGTATAACGATGGCAATAAATGTATTCTGTACATTTACAGCAGACAACCAGACTTTTTGGCCTGTTGAAAAAGGCCACAGAGGTTTGGATACAACTAAGCATGAGGTCTGGTTTAGTCAAGTTTCTGCCTTGGACTTTTTATACTATGACATGGCAAAAGTCAGTAGTTTCTTCAACGGACAAGAAGGTAGAAACTTCGCATGAGAATTTTGTAAATTGGACACTAACAACTTATTTCGTTAGAAACTCCAGACTAACTCCCCTGGATGGTTTTACTGCTGCTATCCATGGCGGCCCATGGTGCGGCACAAAAACAGTAATGCCGCGTTAACTACACCTAGGACTGTTGCTGAATGACTAATACACCATTGCACGTAAGATACAAAACTTGCTACTCTGTAATTACAGGCGTAGTAATGCAAGAAACAAAGATTTGTGGCCTTGTATAGAATGAGACCTACTTAAGTACTACTCCAGCTAAGCCTTGCATTACAATTGTATTAATGTAAGTAAGCCTTTTTTCTGAAGATTATGCAAGGTAAAGTAAGTAGCTTACAGCAATACAGCAGCATTACTACAACAGAAGTACACTTGATGGAGAGATGAGATTTTGCAAGCCTAAGGAGAGAGAAGAAATTGTGCTGCTCATAAAAGGTGATGCATAATGTACAACATCATTCTGGGGAGAAGTAGCATTGTGTGTACTAGTACACAGTCTTAGTAAGTGCATTCACGGATGTAATTGTGTTTACCGTGTCTGCTGTATCCGACTACTACTGATGCAGTAGTAGTCGCAAAGCAGCAATGTGTCTTGAATTGCCAAAACCCAATCTACTATCACAATAACAACATTATGATCATCAGTTACCAACCTACGGAGAAGCTAATAAAGAATACTTCCTTCTCCTTGAAAATGGTTTGGCAGTGTAGCCATGAAATGGTTCTTAGAACTGAGATACAAAACCATTAGAGGATTACTTGCGACATTGTACGGCGAGTATTAATACTACTCTCCGAGGAGCTAGAAAAGGAGCTAAAACATTGCACAGCAGCAGCAAAAGGAATTCCGTAAATGACTTCATTTTGCCAAAGTGCTGTGCGAATGTAAGCCAAAAAACACCTCTTATGGCAACCATGTATTTTGACGACACTTTTTTCAAGCAAAAAAACAAGCTATAAATTCTAATTTGAACAACAGCAATGTTTTGTACTCCTAGTACATTTCTAGGATCTGACAGCTTCAATTTTGTATATCGAATTGACATTGAACATGCAAAGGTTATGTGACGCTACTTTTGTGTCAACGACAATACTCCTTCCTGTTCCAATTGTGCAAAATCTTCAGGAGCAGGACGACGACACTGTTGTATTATTCTATTCAAGGAACTTATTGTAGTACAATACAGTACATTTGTAAGAGATCCTACTTGGAAATTCATTAGAAATGGCCTTACTCTTTGAATTACGAGACTCCAAAATGGGGCAGTAGTATGTACAATTGTAGCAGACTAAGTAACCTAACCAGCAGAGCCAATGGTAGTACCTACGCACGGTGTTTGAAAATCACAGAAAAAGTCTCATTCAACATTGCGAGCGAAGCGAGCTACAT
>LT727994.1:130934-180763 GCA_900157175.1 Oithona nana
CTACGTTTACATTTTGAGTGGACAAAATTAAGTTAAAAATGCCAATCATGGTCAATTTTGGCGAGTTTTTGAAAACCTGAAGCTTGCGGTCAAACAGTGTTACCAGACAGGACAAAAATTGGCGGAAAATGCCAAAACTCAAATGCGACATTTTGAGTAATTTTCAAACAATGTGGCCTACGGTAGTATAAATGGGCTCCATAACTTCATTTACGGATAATTGTTCTGCTGCACACCATGGCTCTTGCACTACAATCATCCATAGCCAGACTTCAGGCCCAAATGAAGCCCTAGCAATGCATGTGGATATAGGTTTGGTTGCGAACTCTGTTTTACGCTTGGAACGATTAAGAGCAGGAGGACTTCGACGGCAAGCAAGCCATCCCCACCTTAGATGTAAGCTTTCCTTGTTGGCTCATAACCTATTCATGCTTTGAGAATGCCTAGATCTGAGGGTTTTGGCCAAGTCGCCAACTGATGACGAAGAAGAGAGCAGGGCCCTCAAACCCTTAGACCCATATACATATCATAATACTACACACCAGGTTTAGTCTCCTCCCACCACTACAACCCTTTGTCCAAATCTTTCGCGTTTGATACCTCAAGCCCCAGAGTGCTGATCTGACATTAGCATAACGATTTGCTCTCTATCAAATCAGCAACTTTAAAAAATACATTTACTTTTGTAATGATATGCGAATTGCGTAGAAGATATGAAATGATTAACATGGGGGCTTAATGTCGACCTTGCCAAAGCGATTGGAACTGAATGTATCGAGCGATACTACATCAATAATTAGTATAGGAGCACTTCTCACAAAAGGACTCTCTTGATTTCGTGACAAAGAGACGCAGTAACATTTCTTATTTGCTAGCACCACCTCTTTTCCCATGGCGAATTGCACTTTTGCACTGTCGTGAAAGTAACTTGACTGTAATGAATGAATGTAGCAGCCACTGTATCAGGGAGAGAAAAGTTAGTGTACAAATGATACAACAAAGCTGTAATAAGCACACCTTGTCAAAAATACATGTATTCAAATGATTTGTAAAAAAAAGGCCAAAATATAGAAAATTCTCATTTTGCCAGAGGTCGAGTAGCTCTCTATGAAATGTCGATTCCATCATTGCTGTCTATTTGTCGTGGAAACCCACGGAAGTCACGCACGATTGAAAAAATCACCGCCTAGAAGCTCCCTTTTGCTGCTCTGACACACAAAAAATTGCCAAAACTCTGGCTGCTGCGGAGAAAATAGTTTAGCTCTTCTTTTCCTTCTTCCACCAAAATACGATTTATGTTGGTAGTAGATACCAAAAAATCTTACAAATTGTATCTGAATGTACCATCCCGGATACAATAGAGTTTGGCATGCAGATGTATTGACATTTCCCAATGTTGTAAACAGTTGTCAGTGTCACTGACAGTGACTCAGCACTGGGAAATGTAGACCACGTTAAAAATAGAGACAGTAGACACAACAGAAGAAAAGAAAAGCTTCCAAAATAGTAATAAAGAAGACTTCCACTTCCGGTATTACTGTATTACTTTGTATCTTACAATTAACAGTATAGAATAAAGAAAGGAAAGTCTTGAGACATTACGGATTAAGGGGGGAAAAGTATCGAAAACCGTTGAAGTACATCTCAGTTTTCACCTTATTCCGGCCTTGGCAGATACTTCTGCTTTTGTTTTCTGGCTGGTAATAGACTAATTTTGGTGTAACTTTAGAGCCTTTGTGGCCGGAGGAGAAGGAGAGAGGCCTACTGCCTCTTAGTGAAAAAGAATGCATTTCCTTGACTCTGACTCCTCTCCTGCTGCCTAATTTTAGAGGCTCGAGAATTTTTAAGGCCTTGTGAAATACTGCAGTATTCACAAGCTGGAGCCATAAAAGGCTGAAATACATCTTAGTGCCATAAACACAGGAACTTTAGTATTTTGACAAAAGAAGAGCAGAGCCGAGCAGCAGCGAGAATGGAGGAGGAGAGCAGAGCCTATTGACCTTGGAAAAAGGAAATGGAAAATTCATGAATTTCGCGTTCGTTGCAAAGGGTCAACATTCAAGCCTCAAGCCAGCAGAATTAAGCAGCCCGCGCAGGTTCTAATGAGTTAGTTTGTAGGCCTATTACCAACAACCATTTGCTTTTCCATTTTACGGTTTGCAATCTGCAATCTTTATGATAAAACAAGACAGCACATAAAAGCAGTTTAGTGCTCTACTTAAGAATACAACAGACTCTACAGCTACATTTGATTATTTGATGCTCAGACTTTAAAAAATAAAATTGTAATTTGAATGCCTGCTTTTCTCACTCGCAAAAAAGGCACCTTTTGTTGCCAAAAAGCGCCCTTTTGCCTCTTCCCAGCTTGCTTTTCAAACTCAGTAGCCAAAATTCAGTGGCGGCATAACAACAGCAACGAAGACACACTATTCTAAAAGTCAAAGGACTTGGTACATAATAGCGCTGTGTGGGTTATTCATCAGCACAGAGAGTAAACGTACAGCTAAAAAGTCCAAAACCACAACATTTTCACGAGTTTTTCACCCAGAAAAATCGACAATTTTCTCGGGAAATCAAAGTTGAATTTTTGGACAAAAAATGAAGATTTTGAACAGTGTGGAAGAGGGTAGGAGGCAACTACTGTACATAACTCATATTAAATTGACTCTTTCTGCTCTAGAATATTTTGCCTCTCTTGACTGCACCTGACTACCACTATGCTATGAATAGACAATCGTGAAAGTGAAAAATATGGCGATGGCTTAGGCATTCAAATTAAACGACTTTGTTTACTCCTGTACAAAAGGGCTTTCTTTCCTGCTTTAGTAGTATAGCATTGACTTGCTTGGTAGATTTATAGCCTCTGCTCTTACACTAGTACTACTACTGCTGCAACTAGAGAGAACTTTGGCTCCAACAATCAGACCTTGAAATGGGGTTTACACAAGTCCTGGGTAATTGAGCGGAACAGATTGAATGGAATGGACACATTTAAAGAAGGAAGGCTTGGCTCTAAAATGTATTGGATACAATTTTCATTGCTAGTACTGAAACTACTGATAGGGAAAAAAAGGAAGAAAAATGAAGCCCTCCCAAGAAAAATATAACTGCCAAACACATCCGTGGAAAATACATCATATATATATGCCTTTTTATGGGCGTTTATAGCAAATGACCCCAATAAAGGTCACGAGCAACCAAGAAGTCTTACATCATCTGCTGGATGAAGGGCCGTGAGCATGATACTCAAACTTGCTTTACGACCCCTTTTTTCCATTGCTATTTTACTGTTGGCAGGCAAGCTAAAAGAAGCCCTTCTTGCGCGCGCAGAGAGAGCACATCACAGTAAAAAAGCTAAGTAGAGCTGTTAGTTTTAAAGCGGCTAATCCCTAACATAATGCAAGAAGGAAAGTGCATTTGGTACAAATGGCTTTGATGTCTTAGAAGTGTTGTACAAGGAGGCAACAGGATACTATTTTCTAAAAGCAACTACTTCCTTCCAAATGGAGCCATTCCTAGCTCCCTTTTAGATTGGGTTTGTGCATTAGTACTCTAGAGTATCTAATAACCGTACTTAAGGCTAAATCAAAAGGAGTCATTAGTTACCAGACAGGTCACTTTTAATAGGACAAAAATTGGTGGAAAATGCCAAAATTCAAAAATTCAAATGCGACATTTTGAGTAATTTTCAAACAATGTGTGGTACCATAAGTAACATTTCCCAATCAGCTATTGGCCCCTTATTTTGACCACTGTGAACTTTATGTTATCAAATGGTCAAATCCTTACTTTGCTAAATTGTGTTTCAGCTTGTTTTGAGCTTAGAATCTGAGAGAAATGATGGAGGAGTAAATGCGTGTGTTCTATGACTGGAGGCAGATTTGAGCTGCTTGCTGCTGCAGCTTGCTTGCTTCTTGTCGTTTTGCAGATTTCACCCATCCACTAGGCTAAGCAGCGGCCTGAAAGCTGAAAGTTTTGCGAGGAGGGGAGACGAGAAGGGAGCCTTATGCAGTAGACGAAGTGAAGAGCCGCTGTCAAAATGAGTGCCAAAAATCACTAATCTCTAATCAAGATTTGGCATTGAGCAATCTTTTTTCAGGCAATTTTGCAATTCTTAGCTGCATCTAGCGGCGGCGTTTCTGCAAAGCTCTGCTCAAAGTAGACTCAAAAAGCATTCATTTTCAAGGCAGTTCTCATCATTATCATATCTCACGCAAATATACTGATGCTCTAATTTTGATCCTTCAACTTTAGAAGAAATCCAGAGGAAAACATTAAGACTGGTGGTACATTACATCCTTTCATACTTTCACTAGAGGGTAGTTACAATCTCTTCATTATTAGATCATTAGCTTCAAATTACATTACATCCCTGAAGTACTCCTCTGATTCGTTAAAGCCTCATAAAAGTAGTACACATCCTATGATCAAGTTCCTACTCTAAAGTATCTAATAACCGTACATGTGTTTTTGCCAATATTTTATGTCCGGCCAAATCAAAATGAGTCATTCCATTCACATGTTGAACATTCAAATTGATACTAAAAGTCTTGAATTGGTCATTTACCATCAGTTCAACAACATCAAATTGTCCTTCTTTGAAAGCCATATGAAATTGAGTTTTACTGTACGTTTAATAGATGCTGTACGGTTATTAGATACTCTAGAGTATCCAGAAAATGAAGTCGGCTTAGTTCTTACCTTCGTCATCCTTGTATCTAGACTTGGCCGACACACTGGACTGGAGTGTGAGGACCATGAGCAATAGTCTGTAGGTTAAGTGGGGTGACAGGGACATTTGAGCACCGGACAGAGACTTGATGTGAGGCTTGATCATCAGTAGATACGAGGTCACCACTAGGCTTCTAAAATGTCGTAGTAGTTGTAGCAGTATTGCAACGACGATTGTTCTGCTACAGAATTTTTTTGTATGGTGGTTTGGGGTTGCTGAGGCCGTGGAGGCTGCTGCTGAGGCTGCCTTCGCTGCCTTGGCTGTTGCTGCTGCTGCTGCCATCATCTTGGTTAATGGGCCCCCGTTATGGCACTTTCGGGCACAATATTTTATAGACTTCTCCTCCGTTTTTGCCATCCACCACCGCCACCAATCTCGAGAAACTCACCACAGTAGTACTTGATAGCTGAGAGAGAGAGAAGAGACGAAACTTCCCTTTTCCTCGGGCAAAGCCTATGGCTTATTAAGCTGCTCCTCGCTTTGCTGCTCACTCTGCTGTAGATTAGTCTCAGACTATCCTAGTAGTAGTAGTGGATGATAGTAATGCCCTGCAAAGGAGAATGTTCATCAAAATGCATCAAAATTCATCTTTCAGGAAAGACTTTTCTCTTTAGAGTATAGAGCGTAGCAAGCTTCATCTTCTGACCCAAAAATCCCCAGGAAAGGGGGATAGGAAATTGCTGCGCATGAAGATGCTCATCAAAAAGTTTATGGGCTAGCTGGGATCGCGCTGCTGCTTCTTAGCTAAAGGAAACCACAGAGAGAATTCTGAGAGTACATAAAATCTTCCAGTCATGTGTGTAGCTACTTCGTTTCTCTAGCTACCATGCAAACAAATTACGACATTCCCTGCCATCTTGAGATGATAGTCTAGCAAAATATGCAAGCTTCATTCTCTTTTTTTCTTACCATTGCTTCTGGGCTCTCTAAGCTTCTCAGCTTTGCTTGCTTATATCCTAAAAGAAGCTGAGAACCAAACCACTAGCAACGCTTTGATAAGAGCCCACAGGCCTACTACTCTGCATATATATTATATACATGGGACTTGATTGCTAGTAAAAAGAAAATGGATTCGATTTTTTTTTAAGATTGCAATCTCGTCTTCACTCTTTTTATGAAGTGTTGTAATATTTTCATCACTGAGAAACTGAGCTACCGCACCGATTTTTCGAGACCAGCGCAAAAAATGTGCAACCTTTTTTGAAGAGGAAAAGGCCAGAGGTGCTTCATCAAGAAGGTACTTTTTGGCCTGTGCACTTTGTCTGCTGCTGCTGTTGAAGTTGGGTAGAAGAAGCAAGCTAAGAAAAAAAAGTGTGCCACACACGAAAATTGAGAAGAAGAAAAGACCAACTCATGCAGGAAAATTGTAATGTCAGAACTGGAGGGATGATACGTGTCTGTATTTGACCATCAGTAAAACCTGGATGATCTGGTCTTTTTCTGGGTAATTATGAAGGTTGCAGAACAGGCATCGCATCACTAATACATTAATTTCTCATCACTATTTTGTCCATATTTTGATGATAGAGCAACCTTGAACGAGAATTTTTCTGCAAGACAGAACTGTGAAAGAGATTTTGCTTAGCATAGCACTCCACTACCTTTTCTAATGCATTTCTAACTCAGATTTTTTGTGAGAAAGAAGGCCAGATTATGAAGAGCCCATAAAAATGGGGGATCTGCAAATTCTGCATCGTCCACCACAGTGTAATACTTGACAAATTGATTTTATCAATCAATCATTGAAAGAGACTGATGGGAAATTGTGCTATTATTATACTAACGTGGTTTCTAAAACTTTTGCCAACGGTTAATTAACGAAGGATTACTACCGCTCACGCAACTGAATGACTGATACATTGGAAGCTTTCCTTTTCCTGACAATGCAGTAAAGTTTGATTTGCATGCAATAATTGTAATGCCCTGTGTTTTGCTTAGTTAGATAGTTATTATTATTTACCCATTGGAATTTTCTTCTTCTTCTTCGTCTTGTTGCATGACAATTTCCACTCCCATGTTATTGATGGCCAGCAAGCAATAGTAGCAGCTCGGAGTAGTTCCATTTTGACACAGTGGTGCCAATATTGGGCAGCAAGACTTTTTCTTCAGCAGCTCTGCTTCTTCCCTTTGAAAGAGATTTTTTTGCATTGTTCCTCATCTTCACACAAAGAACCCCAGAGATAACAGCGCGCGCTTTCCTAGTACTGGTGCAGGTTTTGAAGGCAAAAAAAGGCAAAACACTTCTTCTTACATTTTGGACTATGGGTTTTTCAAACTAAAAAACCAGTCTTTTCAAGCCTTCTGGGTTATTGTTGTACAACTGCTTCTCTCCTCTTTGAAGCTCACACTACGAAGGCTCTGCCTGAAAGAGAAAAGAAAAAGTGAAAGCACTTCATTATCTCAAAGCCACTCTTGGTCATAAATTGGGTTCCTTGCGAGGAGAAAAGTTTCCTTCTCCTCCAGATCACGCCCTCCTCCGTTCTCCATAATTTGTGATGATGTTTATACACTGCTTTATTTTTTGAGGCCCTTACCCAAACAAAAAAGAAAAACAAATTCAAACTTTTTACTTTATGGCTGGGTGCAAAATATGTATTGGCAACATATACAATACACGTCACGGCGCGTGAGTACTACTAAAAATCAAGGATAAAATGTGTTTGGCTACAATAACGATAAACGATTTGCTCAGGCTTATACTTCAGTTGCACTTGCATTTGCATGTTGTTATACCTCTAAAAAAGAAAATCCTTTGCTTGAGTTTTGAGGATACAGCAGCAGATTACATGCCTAACGAGAGGAAAGACATTGCAGATTTCAAAGCAAACTTTTATATTCAGTGGAAAGCCCATCATCATAGGTGGAAATCGTAGTTTTAGAGAGTAGAGAAGAAGGCCTTTCTCGTGTTTGTCATGTGCAAATGAAGTGCATTTGCCTCGTTTCCTAGCCACAGTAGTGCTAGTACGAATACTGCTTAGAATGAAGCTGCCTAACGCTAAATGTACTAAGCTAAACTTCATCATCATGATTTTGAATGTGTGTAGTGCAAAAGAAAAAGAAAACTGCTGGCTTTTTTTCAGCGTTGGATAAATGAGGCCGCAAGAGCAGAAAGTCATAAGATTAATCTTCTAGTCACTCCTTTTTTTGCAAAAAATGTCTTCTTTCAGTCAAATACAGTAGTCGAGAGCTACACTGACCAGTGACCATCATCATCAAAACGAGAGTCGAGACTATACTACGTATTTGAGTCAAAAGAATACTACGTTGTACAATACATTCATTCGTTGTGGTTGTCTTGAGGAAGACAAAGAATATTCGTCTGCAGTATAAAAGTATTACCAAAGTAATGGATGTACCATCAAGGATGCAGTATTCAAGTGCATCTTGCACTACTCACGATCACACAGAGAGATTTTCCCTAGGTTATTTTCTTAGCAAAATATCATTATGTATTACAATGAGATATTGCCGCATGTCTAAAAAGGATGTAAAAGGGCTCATTAGACGGATGTATGAAAGTTATCTCTCCGAAAAAGAAAAAGTACTCGGACTGCAGCAGTATTACAGGAGAGGCCTGCAGCAGTAGCGTAACAAGGTCGACTCTTTCATTCGTTATGTAATGTGTCCCCATCAATCCCCTGAAAAAGGAAAACGACTTCCCCTACTTCTTCCCAGGATAATGGCGCACAGTTACCATTCATGTTTTACAGACGGAAATTGTCGTATTATTGGACGACTACTGAGTACTACTGCCCGGGCCAAATGTACCCTTCTGTATCTTACATTGCAGTATTTTGCGTATACATAAGTAAGCCTTGCAGCCAACGACAGTATTTGCGAGCTCAATATTTTTGTTTTGATTGTAAGATACGTTGCTGACTTGCCTGTCAGCTAGCGGCTCAGCAGAGCTGAGCTAGAGAATAGCCTTAGGCAGATATAAAGCAGCAAATGTACTCGAAAGCTCTAAGACAGACCTGCTGCTCAGATATATCATGGATGGTTTTGTCATTTGTCCTGCTTATTTGGTTCCATTTTTTATCTTGTAAAAATGTATGGGCCAGAAGTATGTCTTTTGGAAGAAGAAGGAAAGAGGAATGAACAAGCATAACTAAGACCCTCTTGTAGTAGATTGCTAGTAGGACAATTGCACGGAGCGCTGGCACCAAGTAGAGCATGAGATCTAGATTTTGCTTACAACATTTGCATTTATGCAGGCAAGATATTTTTAAAGCACACCCCATGTCCTTCTTATTCCTCTTAGAACGAGGAATGGCAAACGTAAGATACTAAGATACATTTCCCAGATAACCAGAGTAATGTAATGAATACATTGGAATGGAATGAAATCTGCAGCTCTGTGTTGGAACCTCATGAGGTTTGTTTGCATTATGCAAAATATTACATAAAGTAACTTTTTTTTGGGAAAATGTGTGAAAATAAGTGCAGTCTGAAAATGCAACTGACATGAGTGAAATCGTCCGTAGAAATGGGAGAGTCGCGCGAGTAAAAGGCCAGTGGCAGAAGAGCTGGCGATGCTTCAACGACTTGCAAGCATCTCATCTCGTAAAGGTCTGAAAAGTCTATTCAAAAACTTTTGTACATGAAAAAGTTTCCATTTTTTCAAGTTGTATCAGCAGCGGATACATGAACCTAGCAAAAAATAGAAAATAGTAGAGCGGAACCCAGATAAACTTCAATCGCGGAAGTTGACCTTCTAATGTGAACAAATATGTATGGAGCTCCCATGGGAAAGAGACAACTCAAAAAGCAATAAAATCTTTCTTCTGTCTTTGGCTTTGAACCGGAGGAGCTGAGAAGGAAAAGAAAAACGTAGAGCAAACATGGCGAAGAAGAAAAGCTAATTGTTGACATAGCAGCTCCACTGAACGAGCAAAAAAAAAATAGTGTGGTACATTTTTCTTACATTACTAAAAGCTCCTCTTGATACTGCTAAGAAGAAGGAGCTGGCTCTATCTCGTGGGTCTACTTTCTGATGAGTCTTTGGTAGGTCTTGAAACTACTTCCCTAATGTATATCCGAATGGGAAAGATGTGTGGAAAACTCGTACATTTTGGGTTGGGCCTTTACTGATGACAAATGATAATAAGCCGTGAAATACATATCTAGAAAGCTCTTAGGTACACAAATGAAATGATGATGATACTACTCAGTACTCAACTAAACTGTCTGTAGGTAGCTGCGTAAAAACCATAAGAATGCAATTGATGTCTTATGGTGTTTTTGGCATGCCTCTGGGGCCGATGATGCCTTTAAAGACCACTTTTGTCGGCTACTGCTGCATATTGATAGGTACCTTGTGACCTCCCGATGGTGCCCCGTAATGGAAACTGAAGGATACAGTGGCGAGCGAAAGGAAGAAGTTAATCCCAGCAAGCAAGAAGAGAAGACCTTTGGGACGATTCTGCTTCATCATGATCTAATGCATGCATTGCTTACAACTTCTACGATATGTTGTGGTCATTGATCTCGTCGCATAATAGGATAATTTTTTCGATGCAGCAATACGTTGAGTTGATCTAAGTAAATGGGTGCCTTCAAAATGAAATGCAGAGCTATCTAGCTTTAACTAAAATGCAACGAAAAGGAATGGCTGGACTGGTGGGAAAATGCATGGCTCCTCTCCTCTCTTGACGCTAATACCCAACGAAATGCTTTAATAGAAAAATCTCGTATTTGTATTTTTACAGACTACAACGGAAGATTTCCTTTTGAATAGAAAGACACTCTGTAATTCACTGCGGATAAACATAAGTCGGGCAATTTTCATGTCGAATAAATTAAGGAGCCCTTTTGGAAACTTCACCCCATTTACATCTCATTTTCACCCCCTTTCTAAGCCAAGTCAAGACGAAATACGACCGCATAAAGTTGATACAATTCACTTTCATGAATGGAAGGAGGAGCTGGAGATGGAAGAGAAGCAGCCAGTTGATCTAAAAGCAATTTGTGCTACAACAGAAGCAGGAAAAGTAGCATTATGTAATTGTACAACAGGAGAGTTTGATGGTAGCTTCGTTATCCCAGGGAGAAAGAATCCCAATCAGGTCCGAATTGGCTGGGCCACCACAAGGCAAATGTTACAGGCTAACAACAATAGGCTTTTAGGTCTGCTTCTCAGGCTTCTCTACTCTCGCGGTGTGTCCCGGAAAATTGAGTCGATTGGTGGAAAATTGATTGCCCTCTATCTCTCTCTCCGCCTGCTACCCAGAGTATTTTGTTGGTCAAAATACATTTGGAACTACTGTAATACTACATTCTGTAAGCTGGAAATACTGAGTTTAATAAATCACCCAACCTATTTAGATACGTCATGAGGAAGTGTTCTGACAAATGTGGAAACTTTTTTTGGACATTTCTCCAGTCTCCACTTGGCCTCTAGTGAAGAAAACTATTGCCAAATTGTCCTTGAATTGACAGCCCTCCTCGCACTGTAGTCATCTTCTTGTCATAACACAATTCGATATCCTTGACACGTGATTTACAGAACCATCGAAGCTGGTGGCAGCAGCGTTTGGCGTTGGCTCCAGCTTGAAATAAAAGGATTTGCATTTTGACAGCCCAGTGTAGTCGAGCCAACAGAACCTCCCGAACATCTTTCAGTTGCAGTTTTTTATGGGGGCATCCGGCGTAGAAGTAGTCTTGGTTGTGTAGCATACAACCTGTGTTCACGACAGGAAATGACTTTGGAAAAACTTTGGTCAAGGCGATCACGCAACCTTTGTTTATGTTTACAATCATAAGCAAGGTCAACTTTTCAAAAAAGTTAGATTTTACCAGATATGTGTTTTGTCTCCAGTGCTCAAAAAAAGTACAAAACAATGTACCACAAAGTTAGTTCTATCCAGCAGTCCACCACCACCAGTAAAAACCTCATAAAACTCCGGAATTCCTTAGATTACGGACATAAAAGTGAGTCTCAGTAGTGATATCTCAGTGAAGAATAAGAAGAAGCAAATTGTAGTACTAGGACGAGGAAGAATTCCAACCAACTTTTAGAAAGCTCAGCACATTTTCTTTCTTTTTTTAGACTTTTCGGTTCTCGCGATGTTGTTGTATACTATCCAGCACAGTGAAACGATTGAATTTCCGTAGCATGCGATAAAGCGTGCTCCCTAGGCACCATAGAGAGTCTATATCAGTTGCTCTTAGCCATATTAGAAAGCTAATCCTATTTTGACTCTGGAAAATACATAATTTGATAGGCTTATTACAGTGTATCAAGCGTGTGAAGAAGTCAAGACATGCAAAATGAATGAGAAGCACTAATAATAATGTAGTTGCATGGAAGTAGATGCCGTTGACAACAAGGAGCCCCAAGAGAGAGAGACGAAGACACGAGCGTGACAATCATCGCAGCACGTCAGCATCCTTCAATCCCAACATGCGAAGTGTCTTTCTTCTACTCGCGATGACTAGACTGTCAGTGTCATCTTTTGGCGGTCCCATAGGACGATGGGATTACATATTAATGCAGAGGCGCCAGGGACCAATTATTTTTGCCAACAGAGAGCAGCAGAGCCAGAAGCTAGCAGCTGAAGCAGCACAATATCATAAAACATGAACGGAAACCTTTTTATAGCTGGGCTTTGACCACACCACTCAAGTACCATGTTGTAGATGTCGTTTTTTGACAAAAAAAAAGGGTAGGATGCAGAAGCACATATGGGTGACCCATACTTTGTTTTTCATGTTGAGCCTAACATATTTTGATTGCTTTCTTTTCTGGTTTTGACTTCGAAGGGATACAGGGATACAAGATGTTGTTGTTGTCTGTGTTGTTGTTCAATAAGTGGCATATGATGGCCAAGTAAAAAAGTAGTTTAGGCCTCTTTTCTGGTGTAAAGTTCAACTGTTCTACCAGAGTATGGCATTGCAAGATGGAAGACCATCTGTTACACCAGTGATCTGGAAAAGACTGGAAGAGGAGGAGGCCTATTTTCCCATCTGGTTTTGCGGCTGGTGGAGATGGCATTGGGGTCATGGCCAAATGACCACTTTAATAAAGCTGCCATTGCTTTTCACCAATGCTCTTACAGAAACGCTAAAGATCATTGAAGCCCAACGTATGACAAGCTGGATTACCCCCTCTTTCCCATGAGAGGATGACATCATGTATTGAGTTCATCAAGGGACATCCTCTAAATTCGTAAAGAAGGTACATGAGGAATTGAGGAAGGTAGTCCCTTGAGAAACTTGTGCCAAAGAAAAGCAAACTTTTGAGTAGTAGCACAGAGGCTACTTTTTCATCAAAAAGTACACTTACTAAGGAGGAGTCCCTTGTCTGAAGGCCAAAACTAAGCAAAACTGGTCAACATATGCTAAGTAAGAAAAAGGCCAAAAAAGACATCTGTGGATGTGAAGCACAGCTGTTCTAAGCTCTAAGGCCGCCATACTACTACCATTTTTGTGCAAAAGTGTACTCATAAGTCTGAAAAGAGGAGTCAAGGAAGGCAAAGGAAGAAAATACATCCTGCTACCTGGCATGTCATAATTCATTTTCTTCAGCAGTTTTACTAAAATGTCAAGACAAGAAAAGCTTAGTAATCCAATTATAGGCCCAAATCCAGCCCCAATCAGATAATTTTTCTGCCCTAGCAATCTTTATCGGTGCGGGGATTAGCAGCAGGAGGGCAAATCCTGTGTGATTTGGGTAACTTTATCGTGCGGTTACACACTGGTGCACAAGTTTGTATCATCTTTCTTTGGTCTGCTTCCAGTAGCAATAGAGAGTAAGAGAGCAAAAGGAGGCTGAGTGCAGCCCACAAAAGGGCTATTGTACTTGTGAGCCTCCTTCCTCAGTATCCATATTAGGAGAATGATGAGGGACTTTTGACCTTGATCTGATCCTAGTAACTCTTCTTTTCTGCCTCTGCCACTAAGCACATCGATGGTTGCTACTACTGAAAACAATGCTGCTACTGCAACGCGCATCATCAATCAACTGGCGAGGCTGGCTTGAAGCCTCGCAACTTTTTAACCTCTCTGCCTCTTATAGCTCTAGCAGCACCATAAAAGCATGTCCAGTCTACTGCTTCGCTGCTGCTGCTGCAAGGTGCAAAAAAGTCCAATTCCGGCTACCAAAAAGCAACACTCCTCCCCCTGGCCTCTGCCTTTGTGTCATCGTGATGATGATTTTTTGTGGGTGCAACCAACAGTGGTCAAGTTCAAAGAAATCCAAAAGCATTGATTGCTTTCACTTCCTTAGCCTAGATGACAGCTACTTCCAATAAGAAAATCTAATCAAATAAAGACCAAATATGACATGAAATGTTGGGGCAGCAGACAATTATTATATCTAGGCTTTTAGGTCAAACACGACATTTTCAGATTAAGGTTTGAGGAGACAGAGCAGCATAATGAATGCTATTGAATAGTAGGCATGATTGTTGATGTCACTGATGATTGAGGTCACCAATATTAATTTCTAGTGACATCATCCAGTACTACTTTTTCAAGGGCAGCAGCAGCAGCAAAATTCAGAGGATGGCAGCAGCGTAGCACTAATTTCGCATTCAAAAAGTTGGTCGAAGAGAAAAGTTCTGCGTTGCAATCATTCGTCATACACCAGAGAAGAACTTTCCTAGAGAGGAGCGTTTAGCATCATCAGTTGATTGAGAAACTTGTTCTCCAGCTCCGTAAGTAAAGAGGGGAGCATGGCACAGATGGGAATGAACTTATTTTTGTCTTTTCAATGTTTTCCCACTCTTGCACTTTGCGAAGATTTATCATGTAGTTTGACTTCCTTCATTGCCCAAGAACTGAGGGGAGCTGAGAAGCAGCAAGAAGGGCTTAGCATAAGAGCTAATTTGCATAGCTTTGTGGAGAGTGTCAACCAAGAGAAGAAGGAGAATGTGCTGGAACAACAGAAAGTAGTGTTGCTACTACTTCTATGTTGGCATACTAGCTTAGCTTAGAGAGAGGCTCCAATAACCTAAAGTGTAGAGATGGAAGATGATTGAAACCCGAGTGGTGTTTTTCTTCCATTTTGTAAGTTGGCAAAGCTGCTAGGATGCTACTTCGCAATTTTTAAAGAATATGAAAACTACCAAAAAAAGACTTGAAAGCAGAACAGGTTGAGTGACTAGAAAGACAGAAGCCCATCATCATTAACCTGCGGAGCAGAAGATCCATTGAGATCTCATCTTTGTCCTCCGGTCAAAAACAAAAGGAAGCACTTTTCCTCCAGAACGCCTTTGAATAGCCATATAACACACAAGAAATAAGGCCTTCCCCTGCCTCCTAGCTCTCGTGAAAAGTTAGAGGGGAAAATGTCTCATACTTCAGCCAACGTCCAAATGACAGGCACTAAAAAAATGATAGTAAAACGAGAGGGGGAAGGCCTTCTTCTTCTGTCCTTGCTTCCTAGTCTCATCTGCACCACTGGGAAGAACCATCTTACAGACTACTACTTGATACTACTACGGTTGAAACAAAAGATGTAGTCCCCAACAACCTTCTCTTCTTCCCACAAGTAGCTCAGTTTTAAAGGGTACTAAATTAAGTTACTGTCCTGGTTATAACTTCATTCATTGTTTCATGCGGTACTTCAGCACTTTTTTGGGGTACAAATTCTTGGGAAAACTGATAGTAAGTTGACTGGAAAATCTTCTTTAGAAAATGATCTATGAAAGGATTAGCGGGGAAAAAGTGTTCAGACTCAAGTCTGTCTGCTTGGAGCTTGGACTCTTCTCCAGCTTTGCTTGGTTTCATGGGTCTGGAATTTACTGCCTTTTCCTCTTCAATTTCAATCTCCATCCATAAAGAACGCTCTCAAGAGGAATTTTTTCTCCTATCGAAGAATTACACCTTCTTCAGCTACCATAGTAGCTCCTATGCCATCCTGCCTGCTTCGAAGGGATTTATTTCCGTCCACATGAAAGGAGAGAGCGTTTGGTGCTGCTACTGTCTGTGCTCTGCTCTTCTGGCCACTTTTTTGCATTCCTCTCTATATGATCAATTGGAGCTTGTCAAAAGAGATTTATGACTTAGCTATCCAACTCTAACATTGAGCTGAAGCTGAAGGTTGAAAGCAGGAAAATAGAAAGATTCTGACTTTCAAAGTTTGTCTATTAAAAATCGGTTGCCTCATGCCGGCTGGTAAGCGTCTCGTCTTAACCTCATTCTCTTGCTCAAGTCCCTGGAGATTTCGGGAAAACGCGAACAATCCTTGTGGGAAATTATCTGCTACTGAAGCTGCGGAAGAAGCCACCAAACTTTTTTCTCTCACATATTGGAGCGTTAGAAATTAAAAAAATGATCAACATTTCTGTTCAACAAAGGACAAAGTTTGATTGAGTAGAGCCTACAAAAAATATGATCTCTTTGTAACTTTTTTACTATTCCGCACATTTTTCATTTCTTGTTTTGTCCATGTTGCAGTTTTTTGTATTAACCTACACGTATGTATTGCTCTCGATATCGTTCCACTCACCTACTTTGTACAAAAAAGAGGTACAGTTATAACTTGACGAAAGGACGTGGATTTTTCCCAAAGAAGTAAGTGGCTTTCATTTCTATTATCATCAATCTTGATTCTTGGAGTTGCTCTACTAAAAGTACTAATATTTTTTCTTTTCAAATACAGTACATACTATAGCAAGAACAAAAAAAGTTTCCATATGTATTATACATGATCCCGACAGCTTGTGCACATATTTGAGGTTTTTGCAATTTTTTCCATGTACATACTGAAAGGCTTTTTACTATAGCAGCTGGGTACATAGTACTACGTATAGTCACTACAGAGTCTCTTTCATCACATTCTATGCATTTTTCAGCTACTAATGTTTTTAGCTCAAGAAAATTGCCTGTATTTTCAAAGAGGCAAAAAGGGTCACATAAAGGCAACTTTGGCTGATGCCCCAGGAGAAGAAGAAGAAGAAGCTTTCGAAAATGTGGTGTCCTTTGTTGTGTAAAAAAAAAGCATGTGCCAGAGCTGACTTCAGGAAGTAGCTCAATCTTTTGCTCTCAATCTCTGTGCTGTGGTCGTCGTAGTCGTAGCAAGAGGACTCGCGTACGTCCGTAGTAGTCCATACCATTGTACACTGTACAGCCACAGAAAACTGCCACTGTCTCGCTACTGCACATCGTCATCGAAGAAAAAAAGATGAAAAAAAAGTAAGGAGAGAAAGCCAAGAAAGGTCGACTCGTCGATTGTCGAGTCTGCCATTGTTGAGGTCCACCTCGAGTAGTAAGACTCCAAGTCTAAAGTCCAAAATAATGCAATGAGATCATGAATGTGCAGCGTCATCTTTGGTGAGTTGATGCTGAATGCTCCAGAGGATCTCTTTAGTATGAAAGGCATGATTCGCCAAAGAAGAGGAAAGAAAGCAAAAGTAAAAGCAGCAAAAATGCACCTCTGATGCCACTGCCACTGCCTTTTATACCTCTCCTTGGCAAATAGGCTTTTATCAATGTATCTTATCTGGCTCTCTGGCTCGTGTAATTAAGTTTTCAGACACAACTCTCCTAATACTCGCAACGCTCAGAGTGTTTGAAAATCACAGAAAAAGGTCTCATTCAACATTGCGAGCGAAGCAAGCTACGTTTACATTTATATTGAGTGGACAAAAGTTTATCTAAAATGCCAAAAATGGTCAATTTGGCGAGTTTTTGAAAAACTAAAGCTTGCGGTCAAACAGTGTTACCAGACAGGTCAGTTTTAATGGGACAAAATTGGTGGGAAATGCCAAAATTAAAAAATTCAAATGGGACATTTTGGGTGATTTTCAAACACTGTGATGGGGGAAAATTAGCTTATAGCCTTACATTTTGATTGCTTTAGTCTATAATTTGCCAGGAAATAGGCTCTGTTATAATTTCGCAAATGTAGTATTGCAAATAGGAGAAAATGCTTCCCAAGAGTAATATGAAAATTCTCATGCTTGAGATGCTGAAAATGCAATTTAACTTTATTGCATTACTTTCCTAGAGGTGTTGCTTGTAATGCGAACAATGAAGAAAATGTAGTAGTGTGGAGTCCAACTGTAATAAATAACACATATGCTGCCTAGGTGGGCCTAGCCTTAGGAATTGAGATATGAGGTATTTTCTTATCATTTCCCCCAAGAGTCCTTTCCATGGATATGATATTGAATGAGTAGACCTCCTCCTCCTCTCACCTTCTTTTATCAACTACCAAAAAAGTGAGATAAATCTGAGTGCAGTATTGGAAATTAATTTGTCAAAGAAGTGCAATAAAAGCTCCTCTACTGCCAAGCAACTGCTGGTACTGTAGGATTCTCCTCGCGAGAAGGGGCTGCTACTGCATTTCTCTCTAAGTAAGTTGTCATCTCCTTTTCTACTTGAAAAAGTCTTTTGGATGAGTGCACAAGATTTTTTTTCTTACAGTAGTGAAATTGCACTGACTGAAGTTGAACAAACAACACGAAATTAAAAATCTGAAATCCAACTCTTTGTTTTAACTCAGGACAGACTTCCAGAGCTATAAACATTTTTTGTAGTTTCTTTGTGCTTGGTAATTGATACTGGATGTGAAAACTGGCTGCCTAAAACATTCAAAGAGGGCAGTTTCATGCTGTATTTGGACATACTTTTTCAATGATCTGATTGCATACTCAACAATTCTGTCTAACTTTTACAATTTGAAGTGCTTTCTTAAAATTAGATAGTCCATAAACTACCACTAAAAGCAATCCTTTTGGATTGGAAAGTCAATCAAATATTATCATCACAAAAAAATGTTTGCAAAGGTCAGAGAGAAGAGTCATCAAACTGAAGTGACATGTAAAGTATTTTTGAAATCAAGATAGATGATGATACATGAAAATGAAATATCCTACATTTAATGGCACAAAGGCTTGTACTGATAGTTGACTTGTGCGATAATAAATGAAAATGTATCACAGACGAATTTGTTGATCATACACAGCCGGAAATCGATCTTTTTGTTGCCATGTGTTTGGGGCACATAGATATTCTTAGAACGACTCAGAAATAAACTGGAGAAAATGGAGAGTGATTGCTTAATAAGAGGACTCACAACCTTTATTAACTATGTCTGCTTTCTTTTGTCAGAGTCATAAAAGCAATTTTAACAGTAGACAAAAGTGCAAAACTGCCCTTCCAAAAAATGGTTGGAAAAACAGGTAGCAATAAAGCGCTCTTTTATTGCCTTTTCTTTGCTGCTACAGGTACTAGTAACAAAAAGTCTGAGAAAACAAATTGTTTTCCTCTTTTCCTTTTGCTATGTACCTTGTTATGGTATAGCATATAGACTATTTACAACAAGGATGCCAATTTTCATTCTGCAGTCTGTCGTTCAATAGCCCCTGCTCCTCGGCTCCTTGACTACAATTTACGATTTGTTGGATGTTTGCTACTTCTAGTACCGGTCTGATGCTCAAGAAAGTTTTTCTTTTGCAGGATTGTTGCAAGCATCAACAACATCGAAGAGAAGAGCATCAGAGAAGAGGATATGGCCTCCTCTTCAGCAGGCTGTTTTCTAGGCTGTGCTGGCAGTCCCAACGGAGAAGAAGATGAGGAGAGCAGCGAGGAAAAATGTGACAATTGTGACATCATTGCCTGCTCTAAAGAGTGTATGAAATTACATAAGAACCCTGAGGACCACCAAAGTATGCTTAGTTCAGAAAGTCAGAAAAAAAAGTTTTTTGCAGCTTGGACCCAATTCCATTATTTCATGGATTGTATCCAATGCAGGTTCGGTTGAATACATCCAGATACATATACTCTATGTAGAAAATAAATGAATGAATGTTGTACTCCAGAGAATTGAGAACCCATCAATAATGAGTTTCTGAAAGCTCTCTAATATATCCTACTTTGCCTAAGTAATTTAGTTCCCAAGGGAGAATGACAACAAAGTACAAAATTTTTCCGAAATCTCTCTGAACTAAGTATACTTTTTAGTGCCACCTTCATCTTCATCATGCAACGCTTTTAAAGTGGCTCGAAATGAAAGCATTGGTCGTTTCCTTGTGTCTACTCGCAAAATCCGATCTGGTGAAACTGTTCTCATCGACCCACCAATGCTTTTAGCACCTCAAAGTTTGCCAGTTTGTCTGGTCTGCCTGAGTGAGTAGTCCAAAAACTCTCATCAAGAAAAGATATTTCCCAATCACAAAAGCCTTTCTTCAATATCAGACATCAGACATCACACAATACATTGTGTATTATGTAGTAACTTCTATATAGAGTCCTTGTTTATCTTATTAGTAGGAACATAGAAGCGCTTCTTCGCGGAAGAAGACAAACTTGCCTTCCGACGCAGTATGACATGAGTAAATAAGGCTCCAAAAGCCACTTACCATACACAATATTGGAAAGCAAGAAAGGCCTCTTTTTTGTAAGACACTTTGTCGCAGCATTAGTACAATGATATATACACTTGCAGCCCATTATTTTCAGCAATTTTTGCGCGTTAATCCGAAAAGGAAGGAAACTGAGAGCACAATTATTATGGCAGTATTACCATTGGATACAATTACCCAATTACCATAGTACATCTTGTGTTGCTATGTAATCAGCAGCGATAGGAGGAGGAGAGCTGAAAATGTACCAAGGTTCTATCTCCAAGCTCGTTTTCAGCCTGCCACACCAAAACAAATTGCGATACGTATCCCAACTCTCTTCTGTATCTATATCTTACACAGTTATTTATTGGTTCTGCATCAATAAGGGTGTGATACATTAATCTTTCTTCTCCTTACATAAGAAAATACGTTTTTCTACTTACAGAACTGTTGAGCAATGAGAACCTTGAAATGACAACCTCAAATATTTGTCAAGGATGTAATTATCCAATGTGTAATGGACCAAAATGTAGTCAACTACATTGTCAAGAAGAAGAGTGTCAGTTATTATCCAAATTGAACATTACATTAGATGACATCAAACCTGGTCAACCTAACGTGGTAAATCAAAGGGTTTTTTAGCAAAGTAAACACAAAAAAGAAGTGAAAGCACTATAAACGGATTTGCCTACTTTAGATAGGGGATTAGCCAAGTCCTTTCATTTCATTTTGTGACACTGCAGTCCTGAGTAAGACCTTTTGGATTACCTAGGGTTATCAGGAAAATCTCAAGAGCAGCTGATTATGTAATATATACTTGGCTGGCAGTCTTGATGAACGTCCCATTTGAATGCTTGTGTCCTCTTGAGAAGAAGGTCGAACAAAAGGGAAATCTGAAAGTCAATCTCTTTCGGGTTTCCCTATCTCATATGCACGGACGATTGAACTTTCAATTAAAGTCTATGGCAGCAGCAGCTCTAGCAGTGAAAGCTCCTGTAGTGGTTTTATCTATCTGACTACTGAAATGTCCCTGCTCCTCCTTTAAAGGGAAAATGAGTTTTCTCTCGTGGTGAAGTGGAAGACTCTATTTCCGTTGCTGCTGCTTCAGCAGTAGTATCCTCTCATCGGTCTTTGTATTTGACCATTTTCTGTCTTATTTTCAGCTGTATTCCATGATTGGAGTCTTACGCTTACTTTTAAAAGATTTGGAACCTCCCATTGATGGATTGTGGATCAATGAATTAATGGACCACAGAGATGATTTGATGAAAGATTCTATCATGGCCAACCATATTACTTCTGTACAGAAAATCATACTTGAAGAATTGGAATTGGAAAATAGATTTAGTGCCGATGATGTATTACATGCTTTTGGTGTATTACGGATCAATTCATTTGGTATTGAAACAGCTGCAGGTGGAGAGGGCCGAGGTTTATTTCCTTTGTTAGCATTAATGTCCCATTCTTGCCAATCGAATCTTCAACATGAACAATCTAAAAGTTCCTCTGAAATGGTACTAACTGCACAACGGACCATTGAAGCTGGCGAGGAATTGACTATAAGATACATTGATACCATCCAAGGTACGTTGGAGACTTTTATGTACTAGTGCATTATGCATTAACTTACTTTAAGTTATGCTACATTTACTTCATTCAATACTAAAAGGTATCACTTTGTACTGTCTGTATTCATAGGCTTTTAGGGATATTAAAAGCTTTACATTTTCTCCATGCTCTGTCATCACTCTCTTAGCAAGTGTACGTATCCAATACAACAATAGGAAGTAAGGAAGTCTCGGTGGGCTTATTTAGTTTCTCATGTTTCTCGCACGTCGTCTCGCTCGTGTCTCCCAGGCACTAAAAAAAGGTCAGTTTTCCTTCTATCAAAAAAAGGCTACACGTGATATCCATACTTGTTACTTCTTTTGTCTCGGCTACAGTACATTAAAAGTCTGAGAAATGGACTTTTTACCTTTACTACATACTTTTGTCGTAGTAATACACAGATGCATACAAAGTTTTGTACCCTACAATTCTCAAATTGTGGTAAAAGTTTCTAAAAGTCTAGTGGTACGCCTCATAAACTCATAAAACTTTTCAACTTTCTGTACTTTCATTCATGAAGGCTCAAACGCATTTGAAATGTATTCAAATTGATTGAAAAGCCGTACATAATTTCTCGGCGTTGCTTTCATTGAAAAGGACGATTGCAGCCGAGGCCTAAAGTAAAAGCAGCCAAGAGTAACACATGGGGGAAATCACTTCCCCATAGCTATCGGAGGAGCCGCAACTTTTTAGCCGCACCTGCGTCGATGCGATTATAAGAAGCGTATGGCGGCGGCGCAACAACCGTCGTTAGACCCAAAGAAGCTGAAAAAAGGTCAATAGCTTATCACATGCATACGTTGCACATAAGGTCTTACTTAGTAATTCTGTTTTTGACCGCGAGTTAGTGCGCTTCGCGGTCCTAGAAGTCTATAAGTTGTTCTTTCAAAACGAATTTTGAATTTCGTCATTTTTAACAACTTATCGAATTCTTGGTCCGCGAGACTTACCATACTCGCGGTCAGCACTGAAATAAGTTTTCAGTCTTGTTTTCTTTTATCACATTGGTGCAGAGCAACACGGAGGTTATTACCTTGCTTACTTGGCAGACAATTATCCCAGTTATTTTCCGTGACAAGCACACATTAGGGAATATACAAGAGAGGACGAGCTGACGGAATTTGATTACAGTTTGTTGCAAGCTTTCATGTCATCCTTGTTGAGGATTGAGACGTCTCTTGGCATCTCATGTGAGCTGAGCGAGTAGAATGGGGACTCATCTGAGATGAGTAGAAGGTAGTGTACATAAATGAGACACTTCTCGTCATTACCTTAGCTATCTTCTCTGCCGGGAAAACGCCTCATGATGCTGAAAAGTTTCAAAGTAGGCACCAGAGGTAGGTTAGTCTTGATTACCGTAATTTGTTTAGAAGTTTGTCAGCTTTCTCCTGCAATGCACCTAAATGAGGCTGCTGCGCCCCTGCTTTTCATTCCCTATATTTTTTTAAGGCGGAATTCTTGATCGTCAACGAGTGTTGGAAGATCAATGGTACTTCAAATGTGGTTGCAGGCGTTGCACTGATCCTTCTGATTGCGGTTCTTGGTCCAACAGCATTTCTTGCACGCAGTGTGCAAATCCTAGTCTCACTCCTCCTCCATTGGATTCTGAAGAAGATGGAAAAGCTAGTCGAAAATGGAGCTGCACCAATTGTCATTGCCAATTGGAAGCCAGTGAAGCGCAGAACATCATTCAAGGATGTAGAGACAAATGGAATCGTCAAATCAGGTTCATTTAACTTATACCCATATAAACCTCACAGATGGGGAAAAAGTAGAGATGATAATTAATTGAGGTCTATAAAAAAGAAGAATGGAAACTTCCACCTTTTAACTTTTTCCTTTAACTTCCCAACTTTTTCTATAGCTTTGACATGGCTTTTGGGTTCGTATATATCGCTAGCTTTCGTTTGATGTGGAAACTGGCAAAATGATGTCCCTAAAGACATCTAGAGCGAGAGCTGGAGAGTCCATATGTCATTCTCTCTCCTTTTTCAGCCAGTTTTTCGACTTTTTCACTTTGAGACTTGAGTCTAGACCATATAATCTAATTTCATACTAATGGGCCCACAAAGTCTTGGGTTGAAATAAAGTCATTAGAAGGTGTAGAATGTCTCCAGACGAGGAGGCCATGCTCTTTTTGTTTCTTTTCTTAGCGAATCACATTTCAACACAGCTGCAAATAGAAAGATGGGACTCTCAAAAGGTTAGAGATAAAAGAGAAGAGAGCTGAACCACAGTACAAACGCACAGCAGGGGGGAGGACCATCCAACCATCCGTTTTTTCTTGGCCAAAAGTCTTATTGAAAGCATTGAAACTTTTGTAATCTTTCTTGGATCCATCTGCTCTTTAGGAGACTACTTTCACATTGTCTGAAAACGGCCTTAAAAAAGTCTCATCATAATTTTTACCACACCCACTTTTCACCAAAAATTGAGCAAATAAAAAGCAAGAAAAAAGAGTTTAGACTTTAGAAAAGTGAAGTCTGAAGATTTTTGGTTGAAAAGTTGCATGGTTGGATAGATAAAAGTGGTGTGGAAGGGCTGCTCTATTGCAAAGTGTTCTAAGAATTCTTCTCTTGACAGCATCCATCAATCCGAAAGCAATTTGGAAGGCCTCTACAATGTTTTGAGTGATGTGAAAATTGAACTTTCAAGGTGGAACAGTGAAGTTATGAAAATGGCCTTTTCTCTAGCCAAACTTGTTTGCCAATTGGGTGGCTTACAAAAGATGGAGGAATTGAAACTGTGGAAGAATCTATGTGAAGAAATTCTGACATTTTTAACTATGATTGATCCTGGAATGACCAAAGTGGCTGCCACCTTTTTGTTGCACCATAACAAGGTCCATTTACAATTGGAAAAGTACGGATTTGAAGAAGGCACCATTTCAAGAGAAAAATACTTACAGAGTATCAAACAATCCGTTATTGTGGAACATAAAGCCAAAAAAGTTTTACAACAGTAGACAAATGGTTCTTAAACATGAGCAGAGATAGATGTGAATAAATGATTTCTAAAAACTTTGCTACTGTGTATATAAACTATGTGAAATCATCAATTGTAAGCAAAAGAAGGCATTCCATTTTTCACCAAAACAAATTGAATTCCAAGACTGCTATTTGAAAAATGCAAATAATGCAAAGACCAAAAAATGGGAATGACAGTTGCGCTACTATTTTTTCTGGTTCTCTGCATCTGTTATGTAGTAAGCATGGCACTTATCCACTTGACAAATAGTAGTAGAACTACTTGTGTCATTTTATGAGGCTTTCAAGAAGGAAAAAATAATGTGTCACATCCTTCTCCCCTCCTTTTAATTTGAGGAGAAAATGCAGATTTTTAAAGCCTACTTACTGATATGTGCAAACCTAAAGTGCGAACTTTACTGGCCCACATATACTTGAGTGCCATTTCCGGTTTGTGCCAAGAGGGTTTTTTAAGGGTTCTCATTTTAGAAGCAGATTTTTTTTTGATGATTTTGGCGTGAAGAACAGATCTTCTTGGATGTTACTTTGCAATAATCTAATTTAAGATAGCTGCTCTCCTTTCTTCTAAGAAGGCCTACTAATGATTCTATTGTCTTGGTCTGAATGTGCTTAATGAGCAAGCACAATGATAAACCACTTACAGATATGTTTATTGTGTTATCTCCCTGTATATATCCAGTGCAACACAACATTGAAAATTCACTGCCAAAGTCTCACTTGAATTGTAGAGCATGGATCTCAGGAGAAAAGTCAGAATTCGCACAACATTTTGAATTTTCCCGCACTTTTTTCAATACTGGCAGTCGAGCAATAGCGGCCTGGCGGGCAGAATGGCAGTCCTATCAATGCTGAAAAAAGGGCGGGAAAATTCAAAATGTTTCTGACTTTGAGATTTTTTCTCCTGAAGTGCATGCTCGCTTCGCTCGTAATGTTGTAAACTGAGACTTTTTGAGTGATTTTCAAACACTGTGTGCAAGAGGCTTAATGCGTTTATGTTCTTTTGTTCTGGCAGAACTAATACGTACTTACTTGCGTACTATTGTACACGTGCGTGGCTTGGGCTGAAAACGTGGTACTTATTTTGGATGCATACTCATGAAGTTCGTGACCTCTTCTGAAAGATTCATTCGATGTGTAAAACTGTTTTTTTTTTCATCATCTACTTACGTAGTAATTCTCTCATTGGAGTCTTCTACAAAATGTCGTCCAAAGTGGAGGCAGGAGTAGGAGTTTAGCCACGAGAGGATACGTCATTTCCAGACTCTTTAGACTAATCTGCAAATGAGACCTCCTGCAGCAGGAGTTCATGTGACTTTGAAGACACAAGCAAATTAGGAAAGCTCAGGTTCAATCTCTGTAAAAGTGAAGGCAGGAAAATGCTGATCTCACGCATCCCTTTGACCCCAGTAAATCCGCCAAGAAAAAAGTGCTGAAAATGTCAATTTGAACCTAAGTATTCCCTTGGGACTTGCGTTTGAAAAGGTTTTTTTTCTGAGCTACATACAAAGGCCAATTACATGGTCATTAGGGCATCAAGATGTTTGCAGTGCTGCATAATGCAACAACATGCAACCTAGATCTAATTAGAGTTTCAAGTTCAAGGGTGGAAAAGCCCCTTAGAAAAGAAGCTGCTTGAGCTTCTGTGGTACTAGAGAAAGCAGTACAGCAGCAGCCTGACTAGTAGAGCTCTAGTGCACTTTGTTGGCGAAAACCACTCATTGCAGTTTTTCTCTCATCAATTCATTATGCGCCCTCAGCTGCCTTTGAAAATGAAAATTTAAAAATTCTTTGAAATTAATTTTGCTTCAATAGATCTGGGAGGCTCAGGGACTTTAGACCTTTGGACATTAGACCTTTAGACATTAGACCTTTAGACATTAGACCTTTAGACATTAGACCTTGGGTCATTGGACCTTCGGAAGTTAGACCTTGGGACATTAGCCCTTCGGACATTAGACCTTCGGAAGTTAGACCTTCGGACAATTAGACCTTCGGACATTAGACCTTCGGACATTAGACCTTCGGACATTAGACCTTTGGACATTAGACCTTTGGACATTAGACCTTCGGACGTTAGACCTTCGGACGTTAAACCTTCAGACGTTAGATCTTCGGACATGCCCTTGAGGTTTGTTTCAAGGTAGAACAAACTGCTGACATCACAGATTCAAATTGGGTACAATCACAGATTCAAATTGGGTACAATCAATAGTCTGAGAAGAGGCTTTCTTGGCTTTCTATATTCTTTCAGTAGTTGTCCAGTTTAACAAAATAGCGTTGGCATGATCATTGGATTTTTTCGTATTTGTCGTTTCTTCGACCAATTGTGAAACACTGAGGGATTCTATGCTGGGCTTTTTTCGCACTGTGACAAATTCACGGTTGTAATAGTTGTCGTAGTCTCTATGGATTGCCACAATTGGGTAATTTTTCTCTGTATCTGCCATCCATTTTCGTTTAACTCCTTTGAAAAAATTGTCTTTCTTTTGTCTTGGCATTTGTTTGCGAATTGGAGTCTGTGAGACAGTTTCGCAACAATTTGAAGTGCAGATTATGCGTAGAAAACAGTAAAGGAATCCCTGAAACAACAGAAGAAAATAAAGTCAAATTATTCCATGGATTCCATTCCAGACAAATATTTTCTAATCTATTGTTGCTGCAACGAATCCATTGTTGTATATTTGCAATAGTATTTGCTAATACAGAATAGTATTTTGCCACCAGCAGGAAACTGTATAATACAGAAGAGTAACTCTGTATCTGTATTGTACATATTGCAGTAGCCCTTGGATGCCTTGTTTTGACAGTGATTGATGACCCATTCATGCTTTATAAACAACGCTTAAAAGATGATTTGTCTCAAATTAAATTGAACTGTCTAGATTGCTGCTGCAATACGTCTAAACCAATTTAGCTAGAGTTCAAAGCCTAAAATATGAAACGTCAGCATCGAAAAAAAAAGTGCAAACAACCATCTGTCACCAAGTCTAAATTCTACTGGACACATCTAGTGTATATAAGAAAAAGAGTAGAGCCAAGGCTGCCATCTTGAATTTCTAAGTGAACCAAATCTGTTCTCTTTTGGACTACCGCACGCGATTACTAAAAGTGTCAGCATCGGCGAAAGGCATTCATCTTTAGTGGTAGGACGAGTTAGTCTCACGACACCTTTCCTCATAAAGATTGCAAAGTAAAGTGTCTAGATAAACTAGTCTCCGGTGGCCGTAAATGGCAAGGAAAACGCACCCCTTGAGAGATAACAGAAGAAGCAATCTTCATAAACTGCCACAGCCAAGATGGTCTCTTTCTTTTTCAGCTTTCCCTCAACTTAGAAATTACCAGACTTTATTTGAAGTTACGGCGCGGCAAGTAATACAGGGTGTGGATTATGTTCCGATCCAGAATTGTACAGTAAATACGTAGGGGTCCAAAGTTGGAAGGCTGCGCATTTGTCAATTTTGTCAATTCGATTGGACCAAGGGAAGAACCGAGTCAAAACAGAGAGAAAATGTGAGAAAAAAGAAAAATAATCAATGCTGCCTCGACCGGGAATCGAACCCGGGACCTGTCGATAACTGACCAAATGTCTGTTTTGACAAATCAGGTCCACTTGAAGATACATTTTAGACACAGATTTGACCAAAAGTGCCCATTTACAGACTCGTTACACAAACTCAATTCTCGCTTCGCTCGAACCTCGTCTGTTCCACTCGAAATAACAACACAGCTGATCCGGAACATAATCCGCACCCTGTAGCGGTGTCTTTATGGTTCTCCACTACTGTTACTACCTCTTGGTGAATGGTCTATGTATGCATGTGCATGGAGGATCTCCCAAGTTTGAGAGAAGCAAGCGGAGAATTCTCGTGCACAAGCAAATTTGATCTTTTTTGAAGTTTCACCGCGTCGTAGTAGTCTTTCAAAATCTAATTCCCAAATGCATTTTGAACATCCATTTGATATTGGGTCTGTCTCTTTGCCTCTCTAGAGAAGAAGAAGCATTCCGCGTTGCGCGCACTCTGAATTTCTCGAGTTTGGCCACTTCTACAATGAACTCCACTTCATTCTATTCTAGAGTAGATCTATCCTAAGTAAGTCTTTACAAGGCCAAGGAGATGAAACTTACGGCAAATAGGACCAAGATTCCAAATCCGATGACGCTAAGGAAGACAATATCCCCTTCAGACCATTTCTTGGCAAAGTAGTCTTCAGACATATTCCGATTGTATCAAATCTATAGTTTTTATGGTCTCTGATGTGGTGGTCTCTTGGCACATTTTGAGATCTAGTCTTCTCAACACTGAAAGAAAAGAATAGATTATACTCTCCAAAAAGACTAACTTTTCAAAACTTTCACGCTTAGGCTTTTTGCCACTGCCTATGTACCCACTTCCTGCATCCCATTTCATCATCATCACCATCTGACATTTTGTTTCATATTTCAACAGAATTCAAGCCAAAATAAAGGTTTCTTTTTCTGTGCTATGAAAGGTTATTGGTTAAAGTTTGATGATTTTTTTAAGGCTACAGACTAATAGTTTGAATTTTTAATGTGACATTTCTCAAAAAAGCAATGGAAAAATAGTAGAGAAACTGAAAGTGTATTTTTTTGCTCAAAATAATGGTGATGAAGTCTATTTGAACTTGGGTGGGAGTCAATATTGAAGTCACAGCTAAAAGCTAAGGGGACAAAAGAGGATAAAACTTTTTTCCCTCTCTCTCACGCAAGAAAGATGTCCAGTAGTGAAAATGCCTTTTCACAATATAATGGAAAAAGAGAGAAAAGTTCAAAAATGTTCTTCTGATGTCGTTTCTCCTCTCTTCTCTAGCTCCTTTAGATCTGTACTTTTGGACAAAAGAGAGTAAGGCTTTTTTTTGTGTGTGTGTGCCCTTTGCGTTTTGGACATACTTTCCAAACTATCTATAAGTGGATGCTAGGGTGGGACCTTTTTAGTAATTGCAGCAGTCTATTTGTATTACATGAATGCCAATAATGGGCCTAGTACCCAAGTACCTAAATGTAATTGGACAAGAAAGAAGGCCCATATCCAGGGACATTTCCTATCGCAAATAATGAAATATCGAATATTACATTCAACTTCTAAAATAATGTAAAATTACACTTTCACCTGGGGCTGAAAGTGTATGAGATATTACTCCTCATTTGTAGGCGTTCCAAAATGACCTCTTTAAAAAAAGGCCAGGAGAAATTGGCTATAAATTCAGCTCAGTGTGGAAAAAATTGGCCAACGAGGCAGAAATTGTTATAAAACTAAAAAGTAAGCTAAAAAAAGTTTCATTAACCAGCAGATTAAGGAAATCGCTCTAATTTCAAACTTTTGCAAAAAGCCGTTTTTATGGCATGAAAGCCTCCAATAGAAGAGAACCTCAATTCCCTCTAGTTCAGCTAGCTAGCCCTATGACCTAACCAAATCCCCTTTAAAAAGTTTTTGCTCTGCTTTTGCAGTTCAGTTCAGGGCAGCAAGCGCAGCATCAACTTCACTCACGTCACATAATTTGCAAAAGGTATTAGAACAAGCTCTACACCCTCTTACCTTTCAGCGTTTTTCGCGGCCTTTCACTACTCGTTTCCAGCCTTCGACTGAGTTAATAAAGAATACAGAGTACTAGTCATCAATTATTACTGGGGCACTGTGTCCAATAACTTCTGTACTTGCCTTCATTGTGCTGTATTGATCCAAAAGCTTTTGAAAGGACACACTTGATATACTATGCCCTGCGTGGCCATGAAAAATGTCAAAAGTCCTCATTTCGGGCAGCAATTATTGGGCATGCGTAATGACCCACCACTCATTACAGTGGTTAAAAGCTTTAAAGGTGAACGCATGCATAAATATATTCATGAAGTTATCAAACTTACAATTGTGGTTTCGTTCTGAGTAAAGGTCAAAGTTGGATTACTACTCTCCTCAAGGCCACATCCACCAAGACCTAGGCCTAGTTTTCTGAAAATAAGAGTAAAGTATTCATTAGTGAAAGACTGAAGAAGAAGGTTGTCATGCAAACGAAGTAGGAAAGTCTGGAAACTTTCAGGGGCTAATTATGGATTTTCAATGAATACCTTTTTCATTGAGCTTTCAGCTTTCCACTACATAACAAATAACAAATGGTTTCTCATTTTTAATGACCTAACAACTGTTGCTACATAAACACTCTCCACTTACCTATATGTACTCATTGGACCCTTCTCTCCCTTCCTAATTTACAGATGTCACTTTCAAAAAAGTTAATCAAGAATGACAATGTGACAGCAGTTGTGACTCACTCATCAACTCATACCTTAGCAGGTGCACTATCCTTCAGTCACACCTGATGCTTAGAACTCTCAAAAGTCCCCAAGGTCAGTAAGAAAAGAAAGCCACCACTTCTAATCAATTGTGGCGCCGCGCAATCTTCTTTTTTGACCCTTAAGTAGATTAAGTTCTTCTGCAATTGTTGCTGTGCAGGCAAGATTGGATGGAATCTTATTATGTCCTTTGCAGTAGTTTTGCAATAATTTTTCTCAAGACATTTCAGGAAATCAAAGTCCATACTTCATCATAGGTACATTAAATACATAGGTCCTTGTAGATCATAGAGTAACAATTGACAATCAGGAAAACATTCAGAACCCCAGACTTGATTTAATTATCAAGTTTGTTATTCCATTCACATGCTCCACTACATTGGTCCATTCTTCTAAATTCTTGCCATATATCGATTCATACAATATTCATGCCTTCTCAAAGGTGCACTTGTTCTAGAATTGCAAGGTGATTTATAATAGTTTTACTAATGCCAGAGTTAGAAAAGTAACGTACCTGTCTCCTCAAGAGTTTGGCCAGGAAGTTGACCAGATATTGATCCATAGGTATTTTCGTTAAACAAATTAGTTAGGCCAAATTCATCTTCAGATTCCCCTTCAGCAGAAGTCTTCTTTTGACAGCCTTTTTCTGCCATTTCTACAATACCTGAAGAAAAAAGAAGAGCTGTCATTCATGAATTTTAATTAGAAATTCAAATTAGTACTGACTTTCATTCATCAAAATTTTTCTTTGAGCTCGTTTGATCCTGGCCTCCTCAATTACCATTTGTCTCTTTCGTTCTCGTTCTTCATCCTGATCTCTTTGGCGGTTCAACTCATTTTGCTTGAATGTACAAGCGGCAATTAGCCAAAGTCTAAACAGGTTAACAGCTAAGACAGGAATCATAGCTGAAATCAACCTGTCTTTGGGAACAACATCCTTGCTTTCACTAGCAACAACCGCTGTGATTACAATAAAAGGAATCACGAAAAATGAGTTCAAAAGACTGGATTTCAATGGCAAGTCTCGCAAAACCTTTTCCTGGGTCCTTTGTTGATTTTGCTGACTACTTTCAATGTTTTGAACTTTTAATACTTTTAACTTGAGGTAGACAAGGAGATCCAACACCACTGAAGAAATGAGCATGGCAATGAATGGCAAAAACACGATGATGGTCAATTTAGTCAGCTTAGTATCCGAGTCATTGGTGCATACCAAATAAACGGAGCTAAGTCCAAGACCTAAGGTAGCATTCAATGACACAGTCGTTACACAGTACCATATGCTTATGACGTATGCCAATTGGATTTGCTTCACAATTACTGTCTCACGCTTCCAGGTTCCCGGTGAGTAGCGAATCTTTTGGAACCTGAAAAAAATAATTTGAATTTGCTCATAAATGTGTCAAAATGGAAAATTGATCTAAACTTACCTTATAAATGAAATTAGGAAGGTGCAGACAGGGTTCACGAAAAGATTCAGTCCTGTGGCAAACATTACAACCGAACAACCAAATTTTCCAGGATGAACGTCAAAATATAGTAGGGATGACACAATGATCAATGCAGCGTAAGTGAAAACTGTGAAGCCAGCGTCCACCCATAATGCATAGAAAATGCTCAGTTTGATGTCAAAGGTAGTCTTGATGAATCTAGCACTGTAAAGATTGACTATGAAGCCCAAAACTGACAGGGAAATCACTAGCCATTCCCAAATCATCTTACACCAAAGAAATTTGGAAAGTAACTACATAGGTTAGAGGTACCTAACCAGTCAATCGCACAGCCTGGAAATACATGGAAAATCCTCTTGTATAAGTTGGTACAGTAGATTGCCTATTTAAAGCCCGGTGCGTTAGCAAAATTCGATCTACTTACCTCCTTGACCATTGGGAAGATTCTAAATGTCCACTACGGTGTTTGGCTTTCTTTTATATACGAAACGTTGAGGAAGTGAAATATAAGACGTGACAAGGCGGGGAGCTAAAAGAGGCCCCAAAAATTGAGGTCGTTGTAAATCTATCCTAGGCGATATCGGCGATATTTGCATCAAATATTCTAAAATAGTCAATGACGTAAGTACATTTGTGTTATTTTTATCTGCCAACTCCTTTTTGAGGCGGCTCAACTCCAGTCAATTTGCTGTTCTCTTCAAGAAATAATCAAGATCCTCATTCTTGCAAAGATCTTACACCAAAGAGATTTGGAAAGCAATTAAGTAGTGAGGTACCTAACCAACAATCGTATACAGTCTAAGCGCTAAAGAGAAAACAGAGTATTGAGTGTTACTAGGTAAGTACTTACTCATTTTTAAAAGCATTTTAAAGTAGGGATAACACTGCTAAGTAATAGGGATTTGCGAAGCTTTGTCGTCCTTGATCTCAATTCTAAACTCTGGCAACCTATACTCACCACAATACAATTCATTGTCGAGGTCCTCAAGATCGCCTCTGCTGTCCCCGTCTTGTTCATCATCACTCACTGTCTGTCTGACTCTCACGAGCCTCACTCAGCTGGCCGCAGCTGTCAACTGAGAATTATGATATGAGTTGTCAACAACGTTGGGAAAAGTGGCCTTTTTTGAAAATAATTGGCGACATTTGTCCAGCCAGCTTTTGCTACCGTTACGTTGTTGTGGTCATCTCAGTCATCTTTAGAGTTTAGCATTTCAGTTTCTTCCATTCGGTGTTTGTCTTGACGAAAATGACGTTGAGAAGATTTTGTTATTGCAATTTGACTGCGATGAAAGGTAAGATTACCGACTGCAACCAATTTATTTCATACCCCTACTTATCAATCTGAGATGTCTGTGACCATCTCACTTTTGACGAAAAAAGCGAGGACAGGATATTAGATCTGATTACTGCTGAAAGACTTCTCTGCGGATTTTTATTTGCCGGTGGTGCAGAGTAGTGTCATGCATGATCAGGAAAAGAGTTTTTGGCTGCGTTGAATGTAAATGCGAAAGATGCGGAACTTTTTAAGATTACAGTACGCGTCCGGATTTTGATGGCTTGGAAAGAATCTACCGGTTTAAAGTCCTAGAGGCAAACTTTTCGCATTTTCTCCATTTCCATTTTTTATACTTGACTAATTTATAATTCAACATACCTATTTATAAAAGAAAACTGCTCAAAGCTACCTTTTTCATTTTGATAAATAAACATCAAAAAGCCAGAAATGTTGTGTTGCAGGTGCAGTCTGCAACAAAACACAGCAGACACATATAGACATTAAAATGGGTTATTAGTCTGCTAAGCAGGTGTTCTCTTTAAAAACTTTATTAATGTAATAAGAAACCATCTTTCCACCTTATAAGATAAGTATATTTTCAGATGATGGAGTGGATTTTTACAAGGTACCTAACGTCATTGAAGAATGTTTATCATCAATAGGTCTGATGCTGCTGCTGCGAAAATTGGGCCTCTCCAATTCCAAAGATGGTATAGTCTAGTGCGGGCGCAACGCAGCGTTCTGCGTTTCTCCTCTTCTCCTTGTCCCGAAGCTTTGCTGGAGCTGCTCTTGCTGCTGGGCTTTCTTGACTTGTGAGCAACACTTTGTCGCCAACTTCGGAGCTGCAAAGACTGGTGGAATTCTCGGGAGAAGAAAGACGAACGAAAGAAGAAGAAGAAGGGTCTTCGAGCCTCTTGCTGCTGTCCTAACAATGAGATAAAGCATTCCTTTACCCTAAGAGCCCATCATCTTCGCCCCTTATTGAAGAATGAAGGACACCTACATCAGCTGCTTCTGGACTACTGCCTTGGTTTGAGACCTGTCTGTGCTCAACTTTAAAAGTAAGACCAAATCATCTTCTTTTTGGATAATTCTAATTGCCATAGCCAAAAAAGAAAGAAAAATCTGCCAAAAATCAGAGTTGAAAATTCAATTCTTTGGTGATTTTTGCAGTTTCAGTTCAACAAATTATACCCCCTAGTCTGTATTTTGGTGTGCATATCTGCAGCATTGCTCGCCTTTGTGTCGACTTCTCTTTTAAAAATACTTTAAGCAACTCTATTTTTGAACATCAATAATGCCGTGATCTGTTGGAAGCTATTTTTGAACTGTTATTGTTGTGATTGCTGCATTCCACAGAAAGACATTTTTGGCACAGCATAATTGACATAATCCATCTTTTGGAGAGAAAAAAACCTCTTTATTCCAAAAAACATAAAGCAATTTAGCTTTTAAAAGTGCCTAATTTTTTTAGTAACGAGCTTAGGGAAACTGGGCACTTCTGCTTCTGTGGAATAGAAATTAGGGTGAAAGTAGGACAAAAGTGAGGGGACTCATAATCTCACATTGCTGCCTATTCAACTTGACAGCTGCTTTCAAGTGCTTATTTGTAATTAGGCGAGTACACTTCCAGAATTTCCAGATGAGTCTTTTATGCATGTAACTGTAGATGGTAATTTTACTCTGCACTGTAATGTAAGCGTCAGCTTTACTTTAAAAGCTTTGTAATTACTGAACCTCTGATACTTTTTAAGCACAAAGAATGTATGAAATGGTGATACTCACTACAGGATTCGGGGATTTGAATTTTTCCACAATTTTTCTGCTCTTTTTTTCTGTCAAAAAGTGCGGGAAAATTCAAATTATCATTCACAAGATGTCCAAAAGTGTTGGAAATTCAAATTCTTAAAATGTCAAAAAGTACGATTCTAATTCTTGTAGCGAGTATGACCATTTCATACATTATTTATGGTCCAATTCTTCCACTAAAACAGTATTTCTTTCATTTTTTAGTATTTTTCATTTTTTTGGTCATTGTTCTGTATTTTAAAAGTCAAGGAGGATGGTTTTGATATTTTTTTCAAGATGATGTTCCACTTGGAATACTTGAGCTTGGCTCTTCTAAGATTACCTGAGATGACGAGCTACGTCTAACTGCATTACTTTCGCAAGATGCTTCTTCATCCAACTAAAAGTTTAGCTAAAAGAAAAAGAAGTTTTAGTTTTGAAAATTATCATCTGGAGAAAAGAAAAGAAGAAGACTTTCAAAAAGTTGACTACTGTGGAAAAGCAATGCGCTTCTTTTCGATAAATAATGCACTGATAGCATCTTTTTGATGTGTTTGGAGTTTCGAGTCCTAACCGAAAAGTTGGTTTTCAGGAGAGAAAGAAAAAGGACGTCGAAAAATGCATTTGTACAGATTTCGATCTGTTGTAGTCCTAAGCTAGTACATGTAGTACAACTGCTTTGGTCCTTTTTCATACTTTTTGATGATTTCTACGGGCTTTCCTGGTTCATAATGAGGAAAAGTACGTTTGCATCGTTTTCTTCTTTGATCTTCTAATGTCAGTTGTCTATGTAATGCATTTCCCGACGAATGAGACGAGATGAAGCACTGGTTGAGGTCGCGCCAAACGCAGTTTTATTTGTGTTTTTGAGTTGCTACTGCGCTCTTTATGAGACACTTTATCATCTCATCTAAAAAGGATTTACTCTAAATTCCATGCGTATTTGGACAACGAGCGTTGTATTGGGATTTTGGCAACAGTTTGCGCTGCTGCTGTTGCTATTTATCTGCAGGAAATTGGAGCTCCTTATCAATTTAAGATTTGAGCTGAAGAGATGACATTTTATCTTGGGTATTAGTGCACGCGTAGTACTGCAAAAAGTAAAAGTTTTTAGTGAGTGACATGCTGTCACCATTCGAGCCATTGCTTTCCAATATTCGCTTTGGGCCTTGAATACTTTTTCGCTTACCAACCTACACTACTGCAGAAAATGCATTGGAAGTATTGGTGAAGCAGGAGGCGCGAGAAGAAAGTGAATTTTGAATATATGTATCCAGAAAAGACGTCTCACTTCTCAAGTTTCGATTCCTTTTTCCTGGTCGGAAATTCCTATAGAATTCCTTATACTGTGCAATACTTCTAAAGCTGTCGCTGAATGTCAAATAAAAGATTGATCCTTTTTTGAGCAGAAGTTCCGCAAAAGCAAACTTTGCCAAATGATTGATGGAACAGTTCCATTCATGCCTATCATCACTCTCCTACAATTCCTGTATGTATTTTGCCCCCAAGAGGAATACCGTTATATATGTATTTTGTTTTGCTTACATCAGCTTGAAGCAACAACCATGAGATGATATGCGCATCAACAGTAGAGATTATGTCTATCAATAATTGAGTTTGCTCCCCCATTTTCCGCTCTAAGAAGATAATCTGCCTGCAGTGAGATTGAAGCAGTAATACTGCGTCAATATCTTTGAATTGAAAAAAATGAGAAAGGCCTAGTGGCAGTCAAATGCATTTGATGTCAAAGGAGGAAGCCCCATACATACATGTTTGCATTTAACCTCATGACGTTCGTTTGTACGTACGCCTCTGGTTCACAGCACGTTGCTCCCGCCCCTATCTCTTGTACAAACGCTAATTAGCTGAGGTCCCAAGGGAGAACTTAGCATACACCACCCACATATTTACAAACTTGCAAACCCTAATCTTGGATGCACCTTGTGGTCTCTTTTCAACTTTGACGTTCTAAGATAATTAGTCTAAGTTGACATGCGGTGATGATTTTTGACTTAACTCAATTTTTCATTTTGATTGAATTAGAAGAACTTTTCAAGTTTTTTTGCAACAAGTAAAGGTATCAAGGGGGGAAAATGCAAGTCCAAACTATTTTGTCCATCAATTTTTCTTACCCTAAGTTTTTTTTTTGCATTGTTGCATCTTGGGTAATGAGCCCAATTTTACTAAGTACTGACTGACCTGAGCCCTCCACTGGACCCAAAATGCAGTTTTTGGTCTGCAATTTGTGAGGGAGGAAAGAAGCGTTTCTCTGTGAGAAATGTCGAAAGTTTTCTGACAACCACTTCTACTTTTCTCCTTAGCAATAATTAAGCAACTCAACGGTGCTGAAGGGGACCTTATGCAGTTGCGCTACTATCTTTGGGGCAGCAGCACTCTCTAGGGAATTTCTGTCTCTAAAATGTTGCAAAAATGGGACCAATTCTTCCCTTACTTACTTATCTAAAGAGCATCTCTTCTGTAGTCGACATATAGAAGTCCTTGAATAATATTATGATGAGATGTACAAAGCGCGAGTAGGAAAACGACGTGAGCAAACTTTCAACAGTAGAGTGGTAATCTTCAACAGCAGCAGACTTACAATTTGTAAGGAGCATTGCTGCTGCTTGTTTGAAAAGGATCACAACCTACTTCTTCTGTAGTTCTATTCTCATCGGTATTCTTCTCAGTGGCAGTAAGGTAAGAATTGAAAGGGGAAACTCACAAAATTACCTATTAGATCTGTAGGATGCTTGTGCAATTCAGAAGCCCTTCCAATGTATTCTCACATGCTTGAAATTCTGGATTTGCAATTTTTTAGCAGCAGCAGCCTACTTGCAATGTGTGCATTTTCTTGAATAACCTGCTCGTGGCATCAGTAGGTAGTAGGCTATAAAGAATGATTTGTAAGGCATGATGTTACTCATGCATTCTTCTTTAGATATACCATGACTTTAAGAATTCAAGGCTTACATATCATTCGCCGGCTTGTAGATGTTCATATTTCACGGTCAAACGGAGTGAGAGCTTCTGAACCTCCCACGCGTGAAGTGAAAGACGTGACCTGGATTGCCTCTTGGATTGCGCTTGGTTGTAGCAATACTAAAAGTAATCTCAGTCTAGGCCGTTGACTTTGGTACAACTTAGTGTCCATGACACTTGTGAGCTAGTAAATAAGCTTCTCTTTTTGCTATTTTCTAAAAGTAGTTCCATTTCTTACCTGGGTTTCACTGATTTTATTTGCTTCATTCCCTATTGCCAATAATATTCAATTCCTCAAAGAGAGCATTATTGCATGGTATTGAAATGCATGGCTGAAAGTGAAAGGATATATCTATGTAGACTCTACGTTTTGCTCAAGTCCTCTTTCCAGGCCTTTTTCTTGTGGTCAATAAGGATAAAATATGACACCAGAATGGGTGCACCCCCTCTCTAAAGCAAAGATGACTGCAGCTGCTGCTAGGGATATAACAAGATCCGATCAATCACCACGAAATGGCTTTCCTCATAAAACTTCAAAAATGTCCTCATTGAGCTGCCAAGATTGAAGAAATTCAACTCGTTTGGAAAGTACGAAAGAGTTGAAACTTCTCTGCTCCTCTCTTGAAAGTTTGAGATTTTTTTCTTAGTTCTGATGAGGAGCCGAGGAGCTGAAGAAGTCATTTTCAATTTCTAGTGCACTTTTAGGATACACAAAGAAGAAGGGAGGGACTGACTAATTAGCACTCATTTTGCATAACAGAGTGACTCATTAGTGTCGTTATTAATTTTTCTGACATTTTCCTTTGAATTTAGGCTTGACTAGGACGTAAACAGTGCACTTTGTCACTACTCTTTTGTACTCAAAGACCTTTGAAAAGAATGTAGACGTCGGCTACTATCGAACCATTAAAATAGGTAGTACATCGCCTATAAATGCTTCTACCTTCTTGCCCTACTGCTGCCTAAACAATTTCATGCTTCAAGACCCAGTTTGCCTTTCAAAAATGAATTAGGTTTGGATGATAAAAAAAGAAGACGTTGTAAAAATCCAATGCAGTTTTTACTGCTGCTGCTATAATCCAATTTTCTCTCATACTTCATTTCGCCAGCAGCAGAGAGTATTGGAATGCATGGAATACTTAGGCAATTAGATTTTTGCAATAGAAGGTAGAAGAGAAAGCAGGAGGAGGAAGCGAGGATGTGTAAATCCTTAGTCAAACAAATTTAGTGCCATTCAAATTCTGTTTATAATTTTTAAATACACATAAAGCAGGGCCAGAAAACGTAAGGGAAGATTTGGGCATAGATAAAGGAGAAAGTCATTAAAACTGGGTAGTAGTATCCTGCTGTTGATGCCAGTTCCACTCTGATGCTACTTTCATCTCTTAACACAGAAAGCTTGGAATGCTAATGATACAGAATAGTCGTAGGAGGCCGTATGGCGTTGCACACGCATTTAAAGTAAGGTAGTGCTACTGCACACTCCTCAAGTCGGAAGTTTAAAAATGAAACCCAAGATTATTTAGCAGAGTTTGAGAACCATTTCGAATGTGTCTACTTCGGTAGCACATATACTAAAATTGGAACGATACAGAGAAGATTAGCATGGCCCCTGCGCAAGGATGACACGCAAAATCGTGAAGCGTTCCACATTTTTTGTCCGCTCTAAACTTATCTATGCAATGACATAACTTGTAATCTGATTAATTTTTTGCATGTTTTTTAAAACAGCAAAAAATTAATCTGATGTTTCAATCTGATAAGCAGTCATGGTTCGGAAGCGAACCGAGCCTAATTTTTTAAGGCCCAATTGTAGGTATTCATTACGGAAGGAATCCAACGTTTCGCTTGAGGGCTTGACTGATTTGGCACACAAAAATCTTTGTATGTACAGCAGTCGTCGTTGTGTGTCAATAAAGTGATGAACTAGTCAATGACATCAACGGAAAGCTTTTAGGCTGGACCTTGACACATGAATCCTCTCACCATTGTCTTCTTTCATTAGAAGACAAAGATCTTCACGCGCGACATCCCTATATTGGATCTAGAGACAACTTTTATAATGTTCTGCCGCAGCATTGGTAGAAAAGCCAATATAAACTAGTTTTCTTTAATTGTCTGGATGAAAAGTTGTAAGGAAAATTAAGACTTCGACTACTGCTTTTCCATTCTTTCTTTGGTTTTTTTGTATGTGTGTGCGAGTCGCAAAGAAGGAGATGCTCTGGAAGAATTGCATTGTCCAGTTTCTTGTGCTGAAAAGGGCAGGCAAGAACCACTACTACCATCAGGATGCAAGTGGTTTTTTGGGTCTCCCTTCTTCATCCTAAAAAGCAGAGCAGCTACCTTTGATTCTTGCCCATTAACGGATTAGATTAATCGTATAGTATTGTACTTACTGACCAATTGTACCCAATACATTCATTCAAGTTGATTGCCCCTTAGAAACTAAACCAAGACCCAAAACTATAAAGAATACAAAGCTGTATTTCTCGTATTTTCATCCTCACTGAGTCACTGACAATGTCTTTGAACCTTTTTTCAAAACGTCCTCGACTCTCGAGATTTATTTGAAGCTGGGGAAGTAAAAACCCGCAGTGTATAGTAGATGTATTTTCCTCTAGACTTGTATATTGAATTTCCTTCACATACTACTAACGGACAACAACAACGACGTCTCTTTATCGAATAATCTCAGATTTCAAAAAAAGAGCTGGCAAGGCTCTCTCAGAGAGGCCAGAGGAGGAGTTGCTAGTTGAGTAGTAGTCCAAACTTTGAAATTCAAATGCTGAAAGTGCACCAAAGGCCAAAGACCAAGGGATGCGCAACAAAGGAGCTACACTACCTTCTACCGATACATAGAGCTACTGCAACTACACTTCTTTAATGAAGAAAGAGACTTTGTAGTTTGTAAGAACAGATGTTGGCAGTAGACACAGGAAAAATGGACGAGGAGAGACCATCTCCTTTCTAAAGATTCTAAAGTAGATCTTTTTCACTTGAAGACGAAAGGCGCGACACTGAAAAATGACTTTTACTCGTGCTAAGCTGACTGTGACTACCAAAATCTTTTGATCTTGAGTTGCTGTGATGTATGGAGTGAATACGTGCTCTGCAGGAGTAGTTCTACTCCAAATATTTCATGGTTACACTCTCTGTTTGAAGATTGATGTTTACCAGAGCAAGCTCTCCTAAGCTTCACCAAGTTTTTTAGGCCTGCTGTAGAGACGCCCAAGGCTCTTTTGACCACTGAAGCAATACTTGCTACTTCAAAAGAAGGCAGTAAGAAGTTAAAGAAGTCAGTATGTAGATGGATTACATTTCGCATATGCTTAACTGAGTCTTGCAGAGCAGCAATCTCTTGAAGCATCTGCTGGCGGAAGTAAAAAATGGAACTGTGAAAATCTGAACATACATTTATTATTCTGGTATGTATGCTTGAGCGGGGATGAAAAATAGAGCACTTGATGTGAAGTGTTATCATTAGGCAAGCGCGATGAAGATTTAGCACCAGTTCTCTTCAACCAAATCTCTTTTCTGCACTACAAGAAGGGCATGCAGCAAAAAACTGGAAAATGGGAATATATTGAGAACGCAGTAGAGAAGAAGATGCATTTTTGAAACTCGTGGGGATATAGCATTGAAAACAATTTTCTTTGTTTTGAATACAATGTAATGTATCATCAAAAATAGAAATCCTTTGGGGATGATATGAGGGAATAAAAAAAATTCATATTCAAGTGGTGTTGACATGAGGGCTTTTCAAAGGCTGACAGAAAAACTGATTTATTTCTCAACTTTTTTTGTGGCTTTCAAAGCTTTTCTTGTAATTCTATGACTTTTTCAGAGCCTTACACTCATTTATCTTATAAGAACACATATATTTTTTGCACTCTGAAGTCTCATTTTAAGTACCTTACACAGAGTTGGAAAGTAGGAATTCCCTTCTTCATCCATTACATTGAAAAACCCTATAATGGGATACTACGGTTAGAAATTTCCCTTGGGACATCCTAAGAGCTGCTGCTCATTTCAAATACTTTCTGACCAACGAAAAACTGTTGTATTTTCCTCAGAGAATTGTATTCTTACCTAAAGTTCTATTTTTACCCTTTACAGATCATGAAAAGTCTGGTGATGACATCAGGCCTATTTTGGCCCATTTTGGCTTCGCTGCTGACCATGACCACCTCCACAATGCACCAAGAACCAGGCGGTGGTGGCAGTACAGGCTGTGCTAATAGTGAAAATACTCATCGTTATTTGATACACCAGCGTGAGAAAAGAGCCAGTTATGAAATAGACGATGAAGGCAACAGAAGGCCTAAAGTGTGCGCCAAGGGGGATGCTATCTGCATTCCGGCCAATTACTCCAAGTTTGACTTGCCAGATGAGGAGTTAACCACGGTCAATGTGGGCATTGATATCAAAGACATTCCTAAAATTGATGATAAAGAATTTAGCATTACACTCAACGCATTTTTTGTCGTTCGGTGGACAGATGCTAGAATGATAATTGATCAGGTAAGACAACAGCACCCAAAAAATAAACTTTTTCTACAAGTTGCATTTGGAGAAGAAAAAGTTTGCATGCAGACTGAGAATCCACCTACAATCCACCCACGTAGCCCTCCGGCCAATCAGAAATTCACTTTGAAACTTTTACATGCTACTGTAAAAGTGCATTGGTGGAAATGAAGAACACATGTTCTACACCAGTACATTCAGAGTAGTACTACACTTTAACTGCATTTCTTTCTGTACGGTAATAATGGAAAGATTGGATCCCCATTTGATGCAGTTGCAGTCTGACGCACAAGCGCAACAAAGTTTTGTAATGTTCTGGTCTTTTCAAAGACTGAAAAATCTAAGAAGGACACAGGCAAAGCTTCTTCCTTTGCTATGTTCCTTCTTGTTCGCTCTTTTATGATACTCTAAGGAACAGAGACAAGACAGTACAAGCAAGACAGAGACAGACTGGTGCTAGGCACTACTACAGGATTTATTATGCCACAGATAAAACAAACGCCTGAAGAAAAGAAAGAACCATTCATTGGATTCTCTTCATAGAAAACAGCAGGCATGGAAGGTACTGATATTGAGGATACTACATAATCTTCTACTGATGCTGCATGAAGAGAATTGATATGTGCAAACATGTACTACACAAATGAGAACTGAATTAAATGGGATTCAGCCAATTACAAAGCCATAGAAAGTGAAATATTGCCATAAGTCTATTATAATTCATGGAACATTACATATGTGCAATGCGCGCCGGAATCAATGACGTCACGTTTCTGTGGCAAATTCTTGATGCATTACATTTCTATTGGCGTGAAAGGGGGGGCTCTATTGAAATACACCTCGGTCACTTTACAGTGAGTGTAGTGAGTAACAATTAATTTTTAAATACTGCATTAGCCTGGTAAATCTTTTCATATTTCAACTTGTAATTATGAAATTAAACACTTCAATGACTCTACAGTATCAGAAGTTGGAAAAATAAGTGAAAATATCAACTTCACTTCCCGTTTGTTTAATTTGTGTCTTTGTTTACTTACACGGAAGAAACGAGTTTAGTTCCCAAAGGCTGCTTTGCGTTTTTTTTTTGATGACTTCATATTTTAAAAAAGAAGTTGGTGGTTGAGGTCAGGTATTTTAAGTATATCATATGTACGTGCACGAACCGATGACTAAGGCTTGATAAGAAAGTAGCATTAACTACATCTAACGACCGTATGTACGTACGCTCCTACATTTTTAGTAACGTTTATTTGGTATTAGTGGGAAATTCAGATTCAAATGACTTTCGCGTTTTATCTTTGGTGAAAAGTTATCTATCTAAAGCAAAGTCCACGCTAGCCAGATCTGGTTGTATAATGCATCATGACGTCATTCTGGCCTATGGTTTTGTAGCATTGCTAGGAACAAGGAGGAAGTTTCTTAGATGTGCTGTGCACAAGAAGAACACAGACTTCATTAAGGATTGATTCGATTGCATTCTCATTCAGCTGCCTTGCGTCATTCCACCCACACTCACAAGTTTAAAAGTTAAACATTTTTTGCAGGATAAAATGAACTCAATGTTCAAAAATGGTGAGGATTCAGATGCTTGGATCCCAGTGGATGTCAGTTTCATCAAAGAATTTTGGTTACCAGATGCTGAAATATTGAACCTGAAAGAGTTCAAAACTCTAGACGTCCTTTCCAAATTAGAAGGTTTGTGGCTCAATAAAAACTCTGAAATCATGTATGCTGTGGCCACTCGCATAACTTTCATTTGCCCCATGACCTTCAATTCCTTCCCTTTGGACGTGCAAGTGTGTCGATTTCAAGTGGGAAGCTTCAATTATGACACCTCAAAAATGATCTTCTTGGACGAATTCATCGCAGATCAAACTCAAATTCGAAGTGTATTGGATTACTTCATCGAAATCAAGAAGTTACCCAAAAACTTTTCCTACTACGTTGCTCTTACTGGTAAGTTTCCAATCTCCTGCTTCTACTACTACAAATCCAATTCTACACTCTACACTTCATCAAATTCTGTAGTCAAAGTTGTTTGGATACAAAGTAACAGTATTACAAAGTTTGATTATGTTCGTTGATACAGTAGAATCCAATTTAATCAAACTTTTGTGTGAAGAATGAATGGCATATACCTACATATATGCATGACTATGTATGAGGCCTTAATTTTGGCAGAAATGAAAGTCTGGTTTTATTTGGAAGGCCTAGAAAGGCGAGATTCCCTGACAGATTAAAGACAGATCAAGATAGAGTGTGACAAGGCAATTGTTTTACCCCTACTCTCCTATACTAAGTTGGATATAGAACACAGCAGTGTGTCGCATTTGAATTACAGTCCTGTTTTATTTCTCAGAATATTACTGGTGGAGAAAGATTATTTCACCAAGAAAAAAAAAACCTCTGACAGCTTAACTGTCAAACTTTGATTTTCTGAAACTTTTGTGCACTTTCTAAAGAAACTAAAAGTTTAAAAGATAAAGAATTGATAAGCTTTCATATTCTTCGAAGTTACTAAGAGGAACAAAACCAGACATCACTTACTTTATGATGTATTTCTATGTTTAAGACCAACAGAAAAAATAGGATCTTGAATTCTCCAAGGATCTTAAGATGCTTTTGAATATTTATAATATCACTGCAGCTTTCAGATCTGAACAATTTGTAACTGTCTCAAAATACACCCCACAAAGTTGTACAACCTACTATACCATACCAAAAACCTTTTGTTCTAACATTTGCAGTTAATAGTATCTTTGTTCCTATTGTTCAGAAACTACAGAGAGAGAAGATGAAACTACTTTGTTGTATATTTAAGGAAAATTGTCATCTTCCCCTTTTCTTGCTCTATCAATAATCTTCTGCTAGGCTTAGTACTACTCTGTTGTCCATTGTCAAAGTCTGAGTCAGTCTCATTAGGTATGCATGTGTGTCTTCTACCCTCTTCTGTTTAGACAGTGAGCAGTAGTGAGCTTTACTTAATATTAATATTAGGGCCTTAGCATCCATTCTGTTGCACACAATGCTTTCATAGTCAATCGATTGATGCATGACCTCAAGGCAGAATTCACTCAAAATTGCCCAAAAACCAAAAGCTTCATTGCATTTTCCCCTCTGAATATCCAATTGCTTCAAGCCATTTTGATTTGAAAACAGAGCAAAACTTGAAGTGGATGAAGAAGCTCTTCCCCATTCTTTTCCAGCACATTTCCTCTAGATCCCTTCCCTGTTCTCATAAGAAAAATGAGACTCCAAGAGATCTAGTAAAGTAGGTGTGATACAGAAAAAAAAATACAGTAGTACACCAGACCAGAAGAAAATACACTTGGATACATTCTACCACCATTACTTTTGTGGGTAGTGCTTGAGTATATGTCTCAGATTACCGTCAGATCATCTGAAATAATGAGTTTTGCACCATATATAATATACACTCACTTGTGTGTCCATCCAGAAGCCAGTCTACTTTTTTGCTTGATTAGCTAAAAAGCCTCCTGTCACCTCTGAGAAAGATTAATACTCCAAAGTAGCCCTCCAAGTTGACGTAAATCGTGAAATTATTGGAACATATACAGGAGCTTTCCTCATATAGTAAAAAAAGAAGAAAAAGAAAGCTTTTTTACGGGTACTTGGACATCATCTCTGGCTCCTGTGCTCTCTTCATATCATTTCCTCTCAGTCAGGTTAGAGCTTCGTGAACCACGAAAACGCGGTTACGCCTATTTTCATTTCTCATATCATTGCTGTTGTATCAAGGTCAATGGATTTTTTTGCTTTTCTAGGTAATTATTCCGTGGCTGGCTTTGAGTTGACTTTGAGACGAAAAGTCTCACATTACATCATCACTTACTACCTTCCCTCGGGAATGTTTGTTATTGTCTCATGGATTAGTTTTTTGGTGCCCCCTGAGATCGTCCCGGGACGCATGACGCTTTTGGTCACTGTTTTTCTTGTGCTCGTCAACATCTTTAATACCATCACCACCAACATACCTAAAGCAGAAGGCCTTACAGGTAATGAAAAAAACTTTCATTCAAAACTTTTCTTGAAACTTGAAAGGAAGGGCTTTGCAAAAAAAAAGTGAAAGCCTGTTTCACACTTGAGTAAAGATTTCTTTTTTAGAGCGTGAATTTCTTTTTGACCACCATTGAGACAATTGAATCTGAGCTCTGCTTAAATGTAGTTGTATCCTTGAAATGGTTTTCTTTAAATGCAGTTTAAAGTTGCGTTGCTGCTGCTGCTATGCTGCGTCGTCCTTTTGATCTTTTGCATTTAGTGAAAGCATTAGGATTTGTTGTGCTTGGCAAATCTTACTGCATCTCTCATGTTTTGGCTTTATCGTTTGTTCATGTTTGGCGCTCATTAAGATCATCAGAGGACATTACTAAAGCTTTACTCAAACTGCCCATTTGACTATTACTTAACAATCTTTTGACATCAAAAATGCGTGGGACTGAATCAGCTTTCCCTTTCCCCTAAAATTACCAAAACGTAAGGGATCTAGTCAAGGATTAGGGGATATCTATTATCTATCATTATTTCTTCTAAAATATGTAATTTATTTTTGTGTCTGTTTGTTTGTCCTCATACATTCAAGGTCTAATTTGAATTTTGACGCCAAAAGTATAAAGTAATATTTCCATCTGTTTTGAAACTTTTGTATTTTCGCCCCAAAATGACCAAAATTTCACTTTTTTGAGTGTTTACTAAAGCATTCTGAAGTTGTCATATACACATATCAAATCTTGCGAGCGAAGTTAAGATCCGCCGGGGGATCAGGAAAAGGGGCCGAAGGCGCCGTCTCTACGGATTGTTGCGGCCTTTCCACAAAAATGATGACTCTGCCTCATTTATCTCAGTTGTGCGTCATCACTACTCCATCATATGATCCTCCTGAGGTTGTCATATGAGGTCAATAATCAAAAAAGCTGCTTAGTAATCCTCTAGACGAATAAGTAGCAATAATCATAAATTGCTTCTCTCTTTTCCAGCTATCGAGGCTTGGGTCATCGTCTGTGTTCTGTTCGTCTTTGGGGCGCTGATCGAATACGCGGGTTTATTGCTCAAAATCAAGATTGGCACCACCAAGGGTGTACCGCGGGTGCCCAAAAAATCCCCTTCAGTCAATCGTGAGAATTCTTTGGCGCTTAATGGTAACGTTGAGGATCGTAAAGCTACGCTACGGAGCTTGACTCGGAAAAAGCAACGCGATGATATGTCTCATGCTCGACTGGACATTCTATTTCTTCTGTTGTTTCCACTATTCTTCCTGATCTTCAATGTGATATACTGGGTCTCTTTTATGATATGGAGGAGGACCTTGTTTAGATTGTGAAGAGGAATGAACTGTCCTTTGATTTGCTTGGAACTTTGCATTCTCAAAAAGTGCCCAAATAAGTCAAAAAGACCCTGGAGAGAAAAAAAGCCCTTTTTCCCTTTCATTTCTGCTTGCTGCTGAAAAAAATTCTTTAGGCACAGAAATTGGGTAGGATGCAGAAGAAGAAGTGGAAGAGAAGCAGCAGGACTTTTTTTAAAATCCTAAAATAAATCAGGATGTGCATCAGTGATAAACATGTTCTTTATGATTTCAACTTTTCTTTTTCAAGAAGTAAAAAAACAACGCAATTAGAATACATTTTCTGTTTTGCTATACAACAATCAAACATTGCAAGGAAAGAAGCATAAAAACGCGAATGTAAGACACAAATATTATACCGAAAAAAATTCAAGCATGATTGAAAAAAAAAATTCCCACCCTCCCAAACAAGAATTACCCCCCAAAAACGCATGTTCTACTGAAAAAAAAAGCAAAGCTATATCTTACCAAAAAAAAGATACTTTAATCTCAAAAATACACGCATTTGAGTACCCTAAAAACTGTCTATAAAGTTTCTCTCTATCTAAAGCACTTTGTGACAAAGAAGACGAGTTGAGAAGGGGAGAAAAGTGGGAAAAACGAAATGCATTTCAGTACTACTTTCTAGACTACGCACAGCTCTCTCAAGCCAACGTTGGCATCAGCAAAGAAAAGTTTTTTATTACCAAAAAGGGTCAAAAAAAATTCGGGGTGTCCGGATATCTTCACTCTTTAGCTCCTTCAGAACACGACGCAGTTCTCTGCATCTTCTTCTTCTTCGTTCTTTTGTGGAATTTCTGGTCTTGGAATGTGATGAAAACAGGGTAAAAAACGTCTTCCCTTTTTGCGTCGCTGAGAAAAAAAGTCATCGATCTTGGTATAGAATTTTTGTAGTTAGAAGCAGAAATTTGAAGGCCTTTTTTAGGAACTTAGAAATTGAAAATCACGCAACCTAGCGAAGAGCGCTTGGAGCCATTTTTCGTCCTTGTTCTCAAAACCAGCGCTTGGTCCGCCTTTATGGCCCATTTAGGGTTTTCGTCTCATTATGAGGCGAAAACTATAATAATTTGCTCCAATTAGCTTAAAACCTAGGCTTTTATGCTAAATTGTTGTGGTGGCCATTTTTAGACCCCCCAAAAAAATATCGTTCAGATTTAGCGTAGGATTTATCAAAGCTACTATCATCACAATGTAAGTCTCGACCTACATTAGAGTGTGACCCGAATTTTAATAATAATTTTTTTTTTTTGGTGACTTTTAATCATCCTCTGATGACATATTTGTGATCATAAGGGTCAATTTGCATATACCTAAAAGAATTTTAATTTTGACATGATTTGATAGGGGAGGACACCTTAACGCATACAGATTTGAGAATACAGTCGATTTTAGGAATAACGCATACAATATTTTGGCTATGGAATAGCGCATACAGCAGCAAAAAGAATAGTGCATACAACTTTAGTCAAGCTTAGGAATAGCGCATACAGCTAGAATATTGTTAGTTCATGAATATTATCTA
>LT727994.1:195089-216507 GCA_900157175.1 Oithona nana
AAATACTCGCCAAAATTGACCATTTTTGGCACTTTTTAATTGACTTTTGTCCACTCAAAATGTAAACGTAGCTCGCTTCGCTCGCGATGTTGAATGATACTTTTTCTGTAATTTTCAAACACCGTGCTCTATCTTTAAAAAATAAATGAAAACAAGACTGAAAGTCAATTTTAGTGCAGACCGTGAGCAATGAGCATCCTAGGCATCGCGGCCCTAGAAGTTATTTGCTGACACAATCTGACAACCTTTGAAAATAATGAAATTCTTGAAAAAAAAAAACCATAACAGTTCACATCAACCAAGGACTAATTGACTTCTAGGACCGCGGAGCGCCATAAAATGCTCGCGGTAAAAAAATGTGCTTTTGAAATTAAAAAGAATTATTCAGCGCAACATTTCCGTTAAGTATCACGCAACCCTCCGAATTTAGGGAATTTTTCCGAAAGCACAAGAAAAGTTTTTTAACCATTATCATCCTGTTAATGGTAGTGTGCGCCAAAATATGGTGCAGTTTTGCACTACTCTTGTGCTTGCATTTCTGGACCAAAGTTGTTGGCCTCTGCTGCTCTAAATTGAAAGGCAATAGCATAGAAGCCTGGAGAAAAAGGAGTATTTTTATACTAGTATGCCTTACCTCAACAGCGAAAGTAGTGTACATAGGTACCAAGGTAGAATACATCCATCATGTTGTCACATCACTGAAGAAAGCTTCCATAAAGTAATTATGGTGAAAACTGAGTGTGGGAGTATTTTTGCACCTTGCTCACCAATGCATTCATGAACGAAATGACCCACTTTTCTGTTATGAAATATATGGATACCTTGAAAGATAACAGAAAATGTTGACCGCGAGCGCGAAAAATCCTGATACATAATTGAAAAATATGCCAAAAATGTGACGACGATGCCAGTTAAATTTTGAGATTCGAGTGGAGCGAAAGAGAACCCGTGGAGATCAAATTAGATAAACATTAACTAAGATACTTGATTTACCATTTTTCATTGCACTTTTGACTTTTCCTACTTACCTAATTAGTTACGTACAGATGTCACTGTCATATTGTCACACGCAAGCTGAACGTTTGTCATAAAAATTGTTGCAACTGTAAACTCAATGTGATGGAAGAGTGAGATTTTGACCGCAGCATGCCATGGTGCTTCGCGGTCCTAGAAGTCAATAAGTTGTTGGCTGACGTGAACTTTTGTGATTCATATCTGTGTTAATTTTATCATCTAATGTCAGAAAATTTTTGGCTGGAAACTTTAAAAAATGAGACATTTTTGCTGATTTTCATGGACTGTGTAGTGTGTAATCCAGATTTATCATTGTGACATTTTCCTTATATGTGTGACTGAATGAGATTTTCGTATTTAGAACAGTAGCAGATTTGGTCTCTGGCATGCAGTGCACACAGAGAGTCCGAGGTATAGCGAACTCAAGAGAGCATAATCCTTCCGATCATGAAATATTCATCGGTAGTCACCAGTTCCTCGTAAAAGCTGAGCTGATCTCAGAATAAAGGTCTCTCTTTCTCTTTCAAACTCTTGGAGGAGCTCCTCTGGCTCCGTCTTCTTCTTCTCTCTCCGAGTTTGTATGGCCCGAGAAATTCCCAGTATAGCGCCAGAGCCGCATGAGAGAAAGCTTCAGTTCTTCAATAGGATCCGCAACGTCAAAACCAACAAAAACGCCGGTAAGCTCATAAAATCACATTCTCAAGCACCGTTCAAGACTTCAAATGCACAAAAAGTCCAAACTTCTATGGGATTTTTGACAAAAAGCAAAACGAAACTGCAAACTTGATCGTTCTTTAAAAAGGATTGAAATTGGAGTTCATCCATAGTTATCATTGGCTTTCCAAAAAAGCAATTTGCAATAGTTTTTACTTCTTCTTTCTTTGCAAAGACCAGTTAGTATCCTACGGAAATTACGTCTTGCTGCTTTTTAAATGGCTGCTGACACCTTGGAAAGTCACGCAAAGATAATGAAAATAATAGAAAGAAGTGTTGCAACAACTCCACTTTTTAGTTAGTAACTACTTGCTAAGTACAAGATGCACTTGTCTTGGAGGTCTCCTCAGTGTCATAATAAAGATTAGGATCCAAAATATAAGACATTATTTTGGACCCTACCAAGCGTTGTCAGATCAATTATGCAAGACGATTTTCTAGATGACTCTAACCAAAAAAAAGTTTGTTTTACTAAATGTTGCACGAAGCAATTATAGGGTCATTAGCACGTACGTACAGCATTATCTAATGGGGCCGTACCTAATTTTTCCAATTTTGCTCGCCTTCCCATAACCGTAAAGGAAAATCGGTTTGTTTTTCGCATACATAACCAATTTACCTTACTTCTCTACTTGAGAGGAACTCACATTTTTTGAAAATTACTTGAAATATCGCTATGGAATTTTTGAATTTTGGCATTTTCCACCAATTTTTGTCCTATTAAAACTAACCTGTCTGGTAACACTGTTTGACCGCAAGCTTCAGGTTTTCAAAAACTCGCCAAAAATGGTCAATAAAATTAACTTTTTGTCCACGCAAAATGTAAAGGCAATGTTGAATGAGACTTTTTTCTGTGATTTTCAAACACCGTGCGATTCATCTAATTTCTGACTGCAAAACGAGGTCAAAACTTATGCCAGGAATGCCTTCAAATGAATGAAGGTGGTTTGTTTAGCCCTAAGATAGTAGAGTTGTGGGTCTCGCAAAACAATTAGGACCAACTGCCGCCCAGCTTTGTAAAAGTGGGTGGACAAGTTTTCCACTTTGGTAGTAAGAGAGATTCCTCCTGCAAGCACTTCTTAGAGTTTTTTTTTTTTTGCTAAAGCATACTTGCGGTGTGTAGTGAGGGGGGTCCAAGAGCGAGGAGCGAGAAGTAGTTTCAGCCTTGAATTACTCTAGAGAAAGTCGTTTTCGCCTTCTTCTTCAGCTTCTCTTAGTCTTCTATTCTTTTTTCTTCCCTTTTTAAAATGAAAAGGGCCCTTGATGAAGCTCTCTTTTCATCAAACTCTTTTGAAAAAAGCGGTAGGGAATGTAATTAGACACGCTTCATTTTTCGTCTGCTAGCACGTTAATTAATTTCCATTGGAATTCAAAGTCCCAAGGGAACAATTCTAGTGTGATTTGCAATTTTAGCAACATCATCAAACATACTTTACCGTCATTAATTATGCCACCTTTGCAGTTTAATTTTGGTGTAAACTAGTTCAACTACTCCCTTAGGAACAACGAGTCAAGTCTGAAGCATAATTTTTCATATAGAGTTTGCTTATGTAAAATAAGGCCTCGTTTTCCTATGCTTCCTCCCTACAGAAAGGAAAAGAATAAAGACTGAAGTCCCAAGAGAACATTTTCCAGGGCTGCCTCCTGATTTACAACTCTAGTTCTATAGAGAACAAAAATAAAGAAAAATCATGTGTGTTTTTTCAGTTGTATTGATTGCTTTCACCGCACTCAGCATGGAGCAAATCATCAAAATGTCGTGTGCTTTCACCTGCTGCTGTCACTTGACTTCTTTTTTTACCCAAACTAATGAAGTCTAGCTTCTACGACAGTGCACGATTGCTTTTATTAATGAAAAAGGAGAGAAGGAAAGTGGAAAACGTAGTTTTATGAGGAGTCCATATGAGGCTCTAAGATACATTACAAAGTTTGCTAAGCCAATAAAAGGTGGTTACACGCACGAATTTCCTTTAGAAAACCACAAAAAAAGCCTGATACCATTTTCTCAGGTCTCTCTGCAGAAATGTCCGCATAAATGCAGTCTTTTTTCCTTCGAATTTTTCTTGTCATAACTTCTAAGAATTAATTCCTTCACAATATCTTACTTAACGAAGGAATTCTTATTCAAGATTTGAATTTCCCGCTCTTTTTTGTTTGTTATTGTTTTGATCTTTTAGGCGCGCAATTGAGCTGAACGGTGCTCAGTTTCTCATTTTTCACAGTCAGACACAAAGCCGAAAGTCAACTTGAATTTGAAAGAGTGTCTGAGTATATCTGAAGCTCGTTTACCTAACTGTTTTACCACATATACTACGTACCATAATAATAAAAATGAAGTGTAAGTTTATTGTTCCTTTTTTACAGGATGGTTCTGGTGTTTATTGGAAAAAATTTCTAAGAAGAAGCATAGAAAAAAAGCTGAGGGAATAGTGCTAACAACTGAGAACAGAAAAGTTCGTTGCCGTGACAAAAGTTTGCCAGCTCCTCCTTATCGGATGACGTGTCAACAAGAATTTGATGACAGCTTCGCGAAATTGGAGTAGCGAACGAACTCTTCTGCTGCTGGGGGTCATCGCCAAAGAAGAGTTTTATTGTAGAAAAATCCTTCGCCAGCAAGTCTTTGACCTAACTTGAAAACCTCCTCCTTATGAGAAACTGAAGAAAAAAAAATCGAAGAACTATCATACCAATTTTTTTGCAATTGAGGACCTCCTTTCGTGCTACTTTCCGAATTACAGTTTGTGACAAATATTTTCGAGGTACTGTTTATACTTAGCAGGAAATAGGCAATCTTTGATTTTGATTCAATTTTCTAACCGAATTATTGAAAAATTTTCGTGAAAGTTTGTTTACATTCAAGCCGCCAATGCAAAACTTCTTTCATTTTGACGAATTTTTTGTAAAATTCAATTTAATCTACCAACAATTTTAGCATAGTACATTGAACGTAAAGTTGGATTTTTCCTTACTTAGGTACAAAATCAGCTCTTCTAAATTCAATTTGTCAGTAAAGCTTGGTAGAACCAACAACTTTTGACAGATTGGGGGCTAAGAACATTCCTTTGGATACATTCTCCTTCTTTTTCAAAGGAGTGTATCGAACCTTACTTTAGTACATTGCGGAAGAAGAAGGTATGTTTTTCAATATCTTTTTTTGCTACAACTCATAAATATTTGTCACTGACTGTGTTGTATGTTGTTCAGTGCACTACCAACCTAACCTCCGTGCAAAGGCCAAACGTAGTGCCAAGAATTACCTAAGGCCATAGAGAAACCTAAAAAAAAGTGTCCGAAAAGTGGTGCTTGGTCGAGAAAGAAGTGCAAAATATCCCTCTTTTCGGGAAACAGCGGACTCAAATATCATAGTGTTACAAGAAAAAAAGGGACAATCATGCTACCCTACGTGCACTGGATCCTCCTCCTTCTCTGTTTCTTCAACCGATTTGCAGGTAAGACTACTGCTAAGCTAAGCTCTCTAAAGCAATAATAATAATCAGAATTAGTATTAGTACCAGTTTTCCAAAGTCAGCTAAGTCGTATCTTATAGGCTAGCTGCTGACTCCTTTTCTCAAATTGCTTTTACATGTTAATGAGGATTAAGATTCTGAATTTATGGACCTTTCGGCTACAGACAGAACCTAAGAAAACGACCCAAAAGAAAAGGCAAATCCTAGATAAAGAAAGTTCAGAATCTCTAGATGATGTGAATCTCACATAACAATGTTGGAGAACCTGGAAAACTTTTTTGTAGTAAATGGTTTTCAACATCTAAGAAATTTTCTTTTAAAAAAGTGAAATTCTGCATGCAGAACCTTTCTTCAAAGGCAGATAATTTTCGCGTGCCTAGCCCTCTTATACACACAACGAAGTATGGTAATAAGGAGCAGGTAGAGGAAGTGGGCAAAACACTTATCATTTTTTCTTGAAGCTTCTTCCTTCTTTTTTCATCCTCCACGTGAAAGTCGTCTCAAGGGAGCATCGAATGCAGCTCACGTCCGTGTCGTTGGACCGTGTAGAAAAGCTAGAAACAAACACATCCTTGACCATCTGCTTTCTCTGATGCTTCTGCTCACTACTGAAATCGCTAGCAATCCAGCTCACACAGCAGCAGCACATGGTTTTTGCAAGGCATCAGTAGTAGTAGCACATGGTAGTAAAGGGGTAGAGTAGCATCAGCTCTTTCAATTTCCTATCTAGGAAAAAAAGCAGCCATAAAGGGGTCAACTCTTCTCCCCCTAGAAACAGGAAATACAGTTTTTCCAATGTTCCTTTCTACTAAGGCCCTTGAAAAATGTGCATAGATTTTTCGAAGGTCAAAAATTATACTTTCAAGAAGTGGAATATAGTAAAGTGCTGCTGAACAATGTGAACAATAACACTTTACATGGGGGATTACTCGTTGTACTACATATGTAAATGCGTAATGCATTGCATGATTGCATGCCCCCTCTTACCTTCGCTTTTCGATTTGCGTTGAAGCATATGGTGGCGAGTCAAAACTTATACCATCATCAAGCTTCATAACTTATACCATTTTGAAAAACCAACATCAGCCTCCACAACTAAAAATCTAAGGAAACCAGAGATGTAAATCATGTTCCACAGTTCAGGATGACAGCTTAAGGTTGTGAGCCCGAATTCTATTAGGTTCCAGAGCTTAGTTAGGTTAGTTGAAGTTTTGTTTGGTTAAAAAAAATTGGTAGTAAATTGGTAGTTGATAACAAAAATGGTATGGATAAGTTTTGGCTCCTTGATGTCGGTTTTGGTATGAGTTGTGGAAGTTGAGTGTATAAAGTTATGCACGGTATAAGTTTGACTCTCCACAAGCATATGTAAGAAGGAATGAAAAAGGTACTGAAGGAAAAGGGCTTACTAATTACTTCTTTTCCTGTCACGGCTTTGTGGTTGGAGTAGTCGAAGACTACCAAGGCAATTGTGCTGCTGACTTGACGTTTTTCTCACTAAGTAGGCCCCTTAAGAATTTTCCAACCAATTTCCTGACTTCGATTTCTTACCACCATGCAATCCAGCTCTAACAAAACTACTGGTCTTACTCCCAAATGACTTGGAAATTCTATCATTGGTTGCATTTAGGACGCACTCATCCTGTCCTGATCTTCTAGTTTTTGCTGCTTTCACTTCTATGCTCCGCCGCTGCGCCAGAACAATCTGAAAAGACAATCAAAGTTTAATCTCAGTATCTAGAAAAAAAGGCATTTGTGAAAATGCAAGAAAGCTTACTACAAGAAGCAAGTGCAACTGGGGCTGCTGCCTCTTCTGCAGTAGCGCTAGTCGAAAAGGAGCTTCGTTTTTCGCCAGGCATTGGAAAGATTTATAAAAGGCTGCATAAAAGGTCGAGAAAGAAGGAAGGAAGGAACTGAAGTGGTGAAGGTGACTGAAAAATAGCTTGGAATTGAAGGAAGGATGAAGCCAAAGAACCAGGGGGCGTTCCGTTTGAGACTGATGCATTTATTTGTTGTCTTACAAAATACAATCTTGTCTATTCTCAAACTAAGATTTGATTTCTAACGTGCATTAGATAGAGAGCAGAAGAACGACTGCAATCATTGCAGGAAGTAAATTGTGGCCTTTTATAGTAACAACTCGCCGAGAGCTGCTGAAGCCGAGCGATGCCTAACGTTATTGCATGGTCTTCTTCTTGGTCCTCTTTTATACTGCCAATGTAGACAATTGTCAATCATGGTCTCTTTTGTTGAAGCTCTCTTTCGCTACGTAGAAGCAGAACCTAGATCTTCATAGAAATGAGAAGCGAAAACCAATGACCTTGTGTACTTTTTTTCTGTCATGACTATACCATTACTAAAGCTACAGAAAGCAATAATGCCTCCTACATTTCCTTAGTCCACCAAATCCTGTAGAACTGTTAATGAAGGTCGAAACCCTGCAATTTTCATAAAGAATAAAGGAAACCATAATGACTCTCCTATGTGATTCTTAGGTCTAGGACTATCCTAATTGTGTTGTTACATTGTTACTACCAGAAAATTGGTGTGGGTAGGAAGTTTTTTTGGGGGCACGAGGAGCAATCTCTTGATTGCATTGATGAGGATGCCTGTGACCTTCCAAAGGTAGAGGAGCTCTGCTTGAGGAGTGAACACACATGTGACACCAAACTTTTTCATAGCTCTATGGGATCCCCTTGGGTCACGTTGTACTCACACAAACAAGGTACTCTACTAGGGGGAAAAAGGCCAAAAAAGGACGATATGGCTTTCTGCTGCTACTAGAAGTGTCCTGTGCAGTTAGATATCTCCTGCTCTTGTACCAAATTGGTGCATTATTGCTCCTCTTCCCACCAAGTCACACCTTATTGTAGACACACAAAAAAAGAGCTCCTCGCTCCTCAACACTACAGAAAATAGTAACTTCTTCTTTTATTTCGAGACACCATTCATTATTAAACTTTTTTGTGCAATACCACAAAAAAATAGACAAAGAAATAGGAGCAAAAGGGAAGAGCCTTTGCAGTTAGGTTCTCCCTTTTCAAAAATTGCGTTTTCTGCAGATATTTTGCTTCTACAGTCTTAGACTCTAAAGAATGTATTCCAAAACGTTCATCTAGCTCTTCCTATTGTTTACTTTCTTGTAGTATTTACTCTGTTACATCTTTGGACAGATTCTATTCTCTTTTGGGTCTAGACTATGTGTGTATTTACTGTTGTATTATCATCTGTATTCCTTATGTATTTGTGTATCTACAATTTAGTAGGACCACGTATTCAGATATGCAACAATTTCACGCCATGCCAAGCAATTTTGTGTGTTCAAAAGCAAAATTCATACTATAAACTTGCGAATATAGGAAAGTTTTACTTCATGGAAAAGGCATGAATGTAATCATGTGCCCATTCATGAAAACTCACTTGAGTGGCTTTTGAAAAATGCACAGTCCAGTAGAGTTGTCACGTCACATGACATGATGTCCTTGGATTTTGCTATCTCATCGATTGGCATTTTATGAGGCCCCTCAGCAGAGATCATTTTCCACTTTAGTGCTCACCACTCAGCATGAAAAAGTTGACCATCCTCCAAGCTGCTGTGTTACTTTTGTCTCTACTGGAAAACGTGCGAGGAAGCCAAAATGAGTGTCCAGAAACTTGTCCAGCTATTGATTGCGAGGTGAAAATTTTATAAGACACTACACTAACTTTCCTAGGGAGTCTTTTTTCTTGCCTTAGTTGTAAAAGAGGCGTGACACAAACTTTCTAAAGTGGGTAACTGGGGAAAAGAAGCGCAAAAAGATTTCCATCACTACATACTTGAAACTTTTTTCTGGATCTGTATTTACTACAGATCACCTGTATTATTATCAAAAGTTTGCTTGGGAAAGTCATTTTCCTCCTTTTTTGTGATTTTGTCCATTTCTGTCTCCACTGAAAAGCTTCTCTCCTTTCGTCCTTCCAAAGCTACCAAATTGTTGTTTGAGTGGACAAGTCCTCCCTGGACAATATGACCATTGTGGATGTCTGGAGAAATGTGCGCCTGTGTGTATCGCTAGAAAGGATTCTTTCTGCACAGAGGGGGACATCTGTGAGGCTGGTTTCGTATGTGAAACAACTTCTTTCTACCTTACCGATGGTAATTTTATTCTTGCTGCGTTAAACCTTTAGTGAAGCCTAAAGCTCTAAGTTCTTTAGATCCCTTGACTATGTCTATGTGCTTAGAACGGCAGGGTAACGATGAGATCAGTCATGCTACAGGTATTATACATATACTGACAAAGAAATTCTCAATAAATGAGATAAAATTGTCCATTCAGTCATTGAGATTTGTGAGAGTCCAATGGACGATCCTGGATTGACTGCAGCATTGGCTAAATCAGTGGAAGGAATAGTTCCAGATGACATGATGGAGGAAATGAATGTCATGATGGAAGCTATGGTCACCTTTATGGAGACAGGGGAACTTGATGACTTGAAACCAATGCTTGAAAAGGTGCAAAATGTTGAAACACATGTTGATGAAACAATGAAAAATATGGGAATGAATTCATCTTTTGATGAAATGTCTCAGGAAGTTCAAAGTCAAGTGGAAACTCAAATGGTGGAGGTTCAAAACAATTTGGTTGAAATGTAATACATTTTCAAAGTATTTGTAAAATGTATTCTAAATACTTTTCTTTTAAAGTATGGGGCTTACAACTGCAAAATCTGAAGCAGCAATCGCAGAAGACGACCAAAATCGTGTTGTTGTGACTGCTAAAACGTAAGGCAATTACAGTTAAATTATTGATGAAAATTGTAAACTGTAATTTTTGTGTCTTTATTTTGCTTCACAGTGGCAATTCTGATATTACTGAGCCCGCCACCACCGAGCCTAAGTATGATTTATTATGACACCTACTTAGTCTGTTGTCGTCGTTTGTATTAGAAAACAGCTCTGTAACGTTCATGCATTCTTCTTTAGAAGTCTCTCATAAAATCTTTGTATCCAATGTATCCGATACACTTGAGTTAGTAGTCTGCTGTGTTTCTCATAAACAAGTAATTGCCTTTAAGGTCATCAAGTATTCAAAGAGTCTCCTTCTTTTTTGGATAGTATTCTGACCTTGTCAGTGTCTTGAAGACGGCTCATTGCCATGTCTGTGACGACGATATTCTAATTGACCTCGTAATACATTCGTAAAATTGACCTGATTTTTCAGCTTAAATACAACAACAACAACTACTGAAACAACTACAAGTGGAGGAGCATCATTATGGACAATCATTGTTGCTCCTGTAATTCTGATGAAACTTTTGCTTGAATTTTAGAAAATAAAAGCAACTTTAGGGACGATGATACATTTATTGTCATGATACACAATTTGTATTCTTAGTGAGTAAGTACATAGGCCCGATGAAACATGTTGTAAAGTATTGTGGGAGAATGGGCCACACTTCGAGCACTTCCTAGTACACTTGAACAAATGATTTATTATCTAAATACATATTGCATTTGGTCAATAATACAAGGACGTATTTTGTTGTGTCCCTAATGTCAACGCTTCAAGGTTCCTTCTCCACCACGTGCATTTTCTGGAACAATCTCCAAAACGCAGTATGAATGAGGTCAAGCAGTATGTAAAATTGCAATTGCAATCAATATTACTAGCAATACACAATTGTGCTGCTTTCGTAAATGTAAGCAAGATTATGAATGTGATACGTCAGACTAGCAAACGTGACGTGCATTGAATACATTGTGTGTATGCACTTTCGTTTAGAACTACAATACCTTTGCTTTATTCAGTCAGATGCATATACAAATATGCAGACATTTTTTACACACACTAGATCTTCTTACCATTTGTATTCGGATACAGCAGCTGCAAGAAAAGTTGTATTTCTTTTCAAGCAATAATTAGGAAAGTTGACCACAAATTATGCTACTCTTGATGTAGTTTTTGTGTGCAACTCAATTTCATATTATATATTGTACTTTCAGTAGTAGTGCAGGTTTCAGGCCTGGCACAAGTGCAGTATTCCTTAGCAAAAGAACATGAGATTTCTTGGTTTTTATAGCCTTTCTGTAAGCCATATCAAAGTTTTAAAGTAGCCTCCTTTCCCCTACTTCTTCTTCAAGATATGGTAGTAAAAGGGGCCTTAGAAAGGTTTGTATTTTCCCTAGTGAGCTATCACAAGGTCACGCAAGTATTCGATTTTTGTAAAGGAATGAATGTTATTGAGCTCAACTCTCTATGATGGAAATCAGTAGCCTCAAAAAGGCAACTCTGAAGTGCATTTTCATGCAGTTACTACTGGGTAATCATCATGAAAGTTCCATTTCTGATGCTGCTTTTGGCTGCTACTTCTCCTGCAATGGCACAGGATGATGCCCAAGCAAATGATTGCCCGGCTTCTTGTGCCAAAACCTGTCCAGTAAGCAAAATATTAATACCTAATCTAAAAATTTTGTTTCTTTGAAAATTGTGGGGGTTTTTTAGAGAAGAGTAGAGCAATTTAGCGTTTAACGAGAGAGAAGGTCTTTTAGAAAAAAAGAAAGCGTGTCGTACTACTAATGAGCTCATTATTCAGAAGGTGGAGGAGCAATGTTGTTTCAGTGGGCATAAAACTGTTTATAAGGAGGATAAATGTGGATGTCCTATTACTTGTGATGCATGTGCTGTCCCTGAAGGCTTCACATGTAATCCTGACAGAGATGATTGTGACACTGGACTCAAGTGTGTTAACCAACATTTGAGCATGGCTCATGATTTGCTAGGTGAGTTGATTTATATGATTCTTACTTCCTTTTTTCATTCATAATTGAAATTCTAGGTGACATTTGGGTCTGTCAGAGTCAATGGACTGTGATTGGTAATAAAATGCCTGATCATTGCATGGGAATGCTTGAAGAAGCCCTAGAAGATGAAAAGAAACACAAAGAAAGGATGGAGCAGATGAAAGAAGAAGGAGGCAAACCTGGTCACCAAGGAGGAAAACCAGCAGATGGAGCCAAACCCGCCAAACCTGCAGAAGGAGGCAAAACCAGAAGGAAAAGGCAGGCTGACAAACCAGAAGGAGAAAAACCTGAAGGAGAAAAACCTGAAGGAGAAAAACCCGAAGGAGAAAAACCTGAAGGAGAAAAACCTGAAGGAGAAAAACCTGAAGGAGAGAAACCTGAAGGTGAGAAACCAGAAGACTCAGAGAGACCTCCACCAAAACCAGAAGATGGGGAAAAACCAGAAGGTGAGAGACCAGAGGATGGGGAAAAACCAGAAATGATGCCAAGTGAAGATCATGAAGAAGGCCATGATAAAGAAGACCATGATTGGGAAGATATGGAAAAGCCTGAGGGTGACCATGATTGGGAAGACATGGAAAAACCTGAGGGTGACCATGATTGGGAAGACATGGCAAAGCCTGAAGGTGACCACGACTGGGAAGATGCTGATTGGGAAGATGCTAATTGGGATGAAGATCATAAACCAGAACATGGATTTGACCCTGAGAGTGGAATGGAATGGATGGAAGGCATGGCTGAACCAGAACATGAAGAAGATCACAAAGAAGAAGGAGGCATGTGGATGGGCTTCACCAATCCATTGAAAATGCTTAGTTTTATGGCAATGTGTAGCATGGATGTCATTGAAGAAGAGGGTAGACCAAAATACAAACGAGCAGTTGTAGAAGTTGAAAAATGTGAAAGCATTGAAGAGCAACCAACACTAGCAGTCAATGTTCTAACAGACTTAAAAGAAGCTCTTGAAAATGGCAAAGGCAAAGGTGAAGGACTCCTTGAAGCTGGCACTATTGAAGATGTGATGGGCTTAACTGTTCAGCTTCAAATGTACTTGGAGAAATTGGAAACTGATGGAGGACCCTTCCTTGAACCAAAGAAGATTGATCCATTGAAGAACCAAGCATTCAAGCTTGAACAGAAACTCTGGGCAACCCTTGAAAAAATGGACATGGACATGGATGATCAAGATGACCATGACAAAGATATGGATCATGGCAAACCCATGATGCCTGGTGACAAACCCATGATGCCTGGTGACAAGGACGAGGACAATGAAATTGATGATGAAATGAAAATGGCTGGAGTTGACAAGGAATCCGTTGCAAAAGAGTAAATATTTCTATATATTTTTGCCTTAGAGATTTCATGTTGGCATCTATTCAAAATGTCATAACAGTATCATTTTCCAATAATGTATGTACACTTCCACGGTAAAACATGGCATCATCTTGACTCATAAATCACAGAAAGAGGAAAAACTTTTCTTCCCTCTTTCAGGTTGGAGGATATGGCAGAGGATATGCATTCTCATGCGATGTCTGCTTTTGGCAAATTGGATATGCTTTGCTGGGGAACAATTGTGTTACTGATTATCGGACTTGCTCTGTAATTTTCACCATCAGGAAGAAGAGAAGAATAAGATGCTCTCTTCCTGTATTATAACTTACAATGCACTCTATTATTTCGCACAGCAAACCAAAAATGTATAGTGGAGGATGAAGCATCTGCAGCAGCACATATCGATTTCTGTTGGCACACTCTACTGCACTATACCCCTGGATTACTATAGACTCACTTCATATTCCATTGACCCCTCCCAAGAGCACATTTTCAATTACAGTTTTTTTGTGACTTTCTTCTTTATTTGATATTAACACCCAGAATGGATAAATAAAACTAAATTTTTGTTGGATTATTCTCATAATAATTATTACCTGTAAAATGAACAGTTTTCAGCAACTTCCGTTCTATATTTGGCTGTTCCCCTGGGCCTTAGTGAAAGCCTCAAGTTTTGTTAGTGAATATAAGCGCCAAAAGCTTTGCTGAAGTTTAATCAAGTTCAACAGCAGCAGTTGGGGCCTTCCAATTCAATTTGCTCACTAAAACCCGAAGAGTAGAAGAGGAGATGGTGCTGCTAGCAGACCTGCATTTCAGATCAGTTAGGAGGTAGTAGTAGTAGCAGTTTTTAGATGCTCGTAAAATCCACAAAATACAGACTTGAGTCAACATCAGGTAAAAGCAGTGGAAGCAGCAGGACAAGCCATGACAAAAACCTTGTTTCCCTCACTTTATCGAAAAAACAACAGATTTCCTATGGTCCTGGCTTTCTTGAAGAGGGGAGAGGGGCGGAAGATGTATCTTCTGTATTAGAAAGTATTACACTTGAAGTTCTCCTTCTTTTGGCTTTGTTTTGATTTGTTAGTTCATTAATGTCGGTGTTCCAACAAAGTTTAGTTTGGTTGCAGTTCTGATTCAAAGTTTGAAGCTAAGCTTTCACGACAGCTCCTGTAGCAGCAGAGCCTAAGGCATACTTTAGGCGTCGGGCTGCTTTTGCTCGTCGTACTAGTCCAAATATGAGAAATTCTCTTTGCAAAATTCGATGAAAAATACACAAGACATCAGCTCTAACACCACCACCAACGCCAAAATAAAAATGCACTGTTTAGTGTAAACAAACAAAAGTTTTGGTATGCATTTTCCTGAAGCCAAAAAAAACATCTACTCGATTTCTTACAGGGTTGCATGATAGTGTGTTTTAAAATGCATATGAAAATACCAAACTGTAAACAAGATTCAAACCTAAAACAACAAACACAGTGTTTGAAAATCAACTAGAATGTCTCATTTGAATTCAATTTCAAAATTGTTTTTCAGATACTAAAGCATAAAAAGTGTAAGAAGTGGTGATACTCACTACAGGATTCAAGGAATTTGAATTTTCCCGCACTTTTCCTGTTCTGCTTTTGCCCGTCAAAAAGTGCGGGAAAGTTTAAATTCCCCAATTCCTGTAGCGAGTATCACCATTTCTTACATTTATTGTGCTTTAGTACCTCATATCTTCTGAGGGTTCTGAGGTGCGAATCTACAAACTTTGAAGGGCGTTTTTAATTAAAAGTTTCAGCTTTTCTCATGGTTAACCTTATACTGCAGCTATTTTAGGTTAAAAAGCCAACCAGAACCCTTAGGAATGCGTATCAAAAACAAAAAGAAGAAGTCGATGAAAAAGTGTGGCAGAACCTGTAAAAAACAGGTCTCGTTAAAAAAGTTAGAGGAAAGAGGTGCGAATTGTATCGAGGAAGAAGAAGCTACAGAAACACTTCTTCTCTACTACTATAGTGAACTGAAAGAAGGACAATACATGAAAGGAAGAGGAGTGGAAGTAGTTTACCATATGGGAAAAGTTATTCCATAGTTTGCTAGCAGTTTTGCCAACCACACAGGAGAGAGAAAGTTCTGTTTTTAAAACAAAAGGAGAACTAAAGCATATAAAAGAAGGGGCAAAAGGCTACCATGAGAAGAGGGGAAGAGAAGGAAAAGGAAGAAAACAAAGCATTAATTATGGATCTTTTTTGTGCTCTTCTACAGCCTTTCCAAGTGCATTTCTTTTAGCAAATACTAAAAATAAAGGCTGCATCTCTCTACTGTAATTTGTACTCCCATTATTCAGAAAATCATCACTTATTCATTGCTTGAATTCTCTCTATGTTGCTTTTGACATAAGAAGCTTCTTAGCTACTCTAGAGTCTATTATTAGATTTTCTTCGGCTTCTGAGCAAGTCCCTTGACGTTTGTCAAAGCTGAATTTCAAAGTCAGCAGATTTTCACTACTGCAGTGTTTTCACTACTATTCAACATTGGAAAAAATCTTGTTTTTTCTTCCCCATCATCTTACTACAGCAATTTTCTTTGCTTGGGATATCTGGATGGCGTTGGGATGACAGATATCCGCCAACTCAAGTCCTTCTCTTGAAGTATATTTTCCCCACAAAAAAAGACAGACTATTGAAAAGAATTGCTTCCAAAAAAAAGGGGTCAACAATTCTAATCAAAATTGTTTTGAATAGTTTCAGCAAAAAAAGGCAAAGTTTAGTTTTTGAATGCATAAATATGTTTCACAACTCTGTGCTTCAATGTTTGGCTTTCTAAAAAGTGATTACTGAAATGGAACTGTAAGGATAGTAAAGTGAAGAAAATGTCATGGCATGGATGGCGCGCGAAAATGCAACATTTTATGCGCATTTTTGTTGCTCCTTTGAGTCTGCAGGTGGCATCTTGAATTTGAGAGAGCCAAAATGCATTTTCCATTAGAGAGCCTCACTAGAGCTGAGCACCACTAGCACCTTCTCAACCAAATTAAAAATTCCCCTAGCATGATCAAAAATATGAGAGAAAATGAAAAGTTTGAGGAGTGTTCTGGCAGCTGCAGTATTATTTATCTAAAAGGAGCTGAAAAGGATCCAAAATTTGGCTTACAATGTAATGATAATAGTTGTCTGACTTTGTCTCAGCTTTTGCTTTGAAGGAAGCATCTTTTTCAAGCACGTCTAGTACTACTGAGTTTAGCTTTGATGTCTACAAAATCGTGAGAAGAGAAGACAAAATCAAATCATGAATTGAAGAAAGAGAAAAAAGAGAAAGACAAATTGTGGAAAGTCTTTCCTGCAGTGGTAGGGGAGAGGGATTTTATGCCACACTGATCTTCCAACATAGCAGAGCACATTCTGGAAGTAGTCTTCTGGTAGCAAATTCAATCTTTTTCATACAAAAGGAATGGAGGGAATTTTCCCACAGTTACAGCCTCAAACCATTTTGAGGAGGCCGAAGCTGATCGATTTTTTTTTCAGATGACAAATAGACAAATCTTTTTTAACGGATTTTTTTTTCTACTTTTGCAGAAAATACTGGCAAACTTCAGATTCACCATGTGCAAGTTCCTGATCCCTTTATTTTGGGCTCCTCCAGCGATCTGTTCTGCAACTATTCTTGGACGGGTGGAGAGCGAGAATCACGGCCCATCTACTCCATCAAATGGTACAAAGAAAGCGCAGAGTTTTTTCGGTGAGTGTGCCAATGACATCAGAAACACAAATGCCATGTCCAGAAGATGCTAACCCATCTTACAACTACTGCGGTGGCCGGATCCAGTTAGGCTGCTGCTGCAATGGTTGTACAACCATATCAATGCTGCTTGGCCCCCGCTTTACGCTCTATATACCACAGATAATCTGTCCTAATGAGCAAAGAGATATGACTCTTGAGAGCTGAAGCTAAACACCCATTTACCATCTATGATTCCTAAGCTGATGCTCACATTCTCGTTTAGTAGACATTATTCATTTCTTATCTCATATTTCCCACGATTATTGTAGCTTTCCGCTCATGGGAGGAAGAAGGGTAGAAAAACAGTGTTTTGAATTACCAAAAAAGTCTTATTTACATTTACAAGTTATATTTTTACAGTTTGTGTCGCAAATATTTGAATTTTGTGAAATTAGACTTTTTTTAAAAGTGATTTTTAAACACTTTAAAAATTGGTTAGTCATGAAAAATTATGAAGTTGTTTAGACACAACCTCGTACATAATTTGATAAACTTAATTACTTTATCCAAAACTGATAGCTGCCACAAATAATTGTTGAAACATATGTTTACAATCAATTACATAAGAGGATTGAAATACTGACTAATTTTAGTGTAAGCACTGTAAGCAATACGAAAATATGTAAGATACAAGCTGTGTCTTTGAAAATTACGACTAACCATAATCTAAAGCTATCCTAAAATATGATTTCGAATAGGTAAAAATTTTGTTTGGGTCTTTGCTCTTGCCATTTTATTTACTAAACGACATCTAGCTATTTTGTTTGCAAAAATTCCAAAACCTTAAAATAAACCTAGCTGGCCATGGGTTGTAAAATTTGATTTTTCAACACTGTGAAAACGAGAAAATGTGTGTTGCACTAAGAAATTGGGCAAATTGTAGTTACAAGCTAGAAGATGGGATGGCAGCAGATGGTGACAACGTGCTATTACCTTGAAAATAGAGGCCTAATTAGGATAAACTGTGTATACGCATGTACGGCAGTGTAAGCAATTTGGCGAATATGGCGCCCACTTACATTAGAAAGCCTTCTTTTTTGACAAGATTTTCTGCAGAGCCTTACACTTTTTTGTCAAAAATTGACAGCTTCTCAATTTTCTTGCTTTATTAAACTCCGAAAGTCTGCTCTTTTCAATTCAGTTAAGTTGCCATGTCACTTTTGACCACTAGAAATTGCGCTGACCGCCCTTTTGTTCCCCTTTAAGCTATTCAGACTCTGCTCCCTTGGGATCAATAGTTAACCCCTTCTGGATGGTTAGTTTGCTCAGAGCTACAGTCATATTTCTTACTGCAACGCATGGTTTCTTCACTTTAGATTCCCATTGTTGCTTCCCTTGTCAAGAAATGCGACGCCTGATCCTACTGCAGAAGAGGACTCACCCCTTTTTCTTTAGGAAGCTGAAGGATTTTGTGGCCTAATAGTTTTGCTCAGCCCCCTAAGAGATCATCTATCTAGAGTAATCTGCAGCTTTACCATCGGTTTTTGTCCTTCTCTTTCCAGATTTGTCCCCTCTGAGGAACCAGCCATGGTGTCATTTGACAAAGATGGAATCTTTGTGGATGTAAGTGTTTCGTTCATCTCCTTCTTTACTGCAGTAGTAGAGACCATAGCAGGAGAGTGGTGTAGGCCCTGCTCTCCTCTCTTTTAGACAAATGGGATTAAACATATTCCCACTATAGCACTAGCAGATGGTGGAAATATGTGTCTCCCACCATTTATCTCACTGCTACTACTCAACAGCAGCAGCTATGGAATTAGAAAGCATCCATGATTAAAACCACGAAAGAACTAGAGTGGCTGAGAATTAGCATTAATACAACTTTACATTAGTCTCATTCATTTCTACTAAATCTTACTCTTTTCAAACTAATTATTTTGCCAAGGAGAGTGAAAATGAAATTGATTCAATTTTGCATCGTCGTCCAACTGCTCTTGGTGCTCTCACGTCTCTTTGCCTAGTAAATTGAATTTGATAAGTTGAAATGTGCACTTCCTTCTCTCTTCTTCTTCTTTAACACCACATACATTCCACAGTGTTGAGAAAATCAATCAAAAAAGTCTCATTTTTCACTTTGTCCTATGTGACATTTATTCTTTTGGTGTCGTGGATTTATGAAATATTTGAATTTTCGCGCTTGAAAATGGTCAAAATTAAAGCTTCATAAAAGATGATTTTCCAACACTGTGAGTTCAAAAGGGGGTCAACTACCCTGAAGCCCTTTTGCTCCTGCTCCTCTCCTATGTTGAGAATTTTCCACGTTTCAGCATAGGATATTGTCCAGCGCAGCTTCAGTAGCTACTGTGGTAGCGCGGCGGTAGTAGTATTCGGCTTCTTCCTAGAGCTAGGTTCTGTGCAATTTTGTGCACCGATGAGCTCATAAATGCTTCTGGCACCCCGGAATTATTGCTGGATTCAGAATGCATTTTTTGTTGCAAAACCACAAATCTTCTCTCTCTCAGAGAAACTCTCTGTACTATTTTTCTTGATGTTGTTAATTTGAATATTTCCTGGGCTATCCATTTCAAGAATTGAGGCCATTACCTAATGATTGAAAAGAGCGTTTAAAAGTTTTAGAAAGCTGCACTAGGTTCAGAACCTAGCCCCAGTGGTGCCCCCAAACTTTTTTCTTCAAGAACGTAGAATTTCAAAGGAGAAACTTTGGGGAAATGTTCTTTCTTGAGAAGTTGCTCCTTGAGAGGCTTTGGCAGTAAAAAAAATCCCTTTTGAATCGGACCTTTTTCTTTCCTTTTTATTGACGACTTTTTTAGTACTAAAGGCAACAACCATTATGATAAGGTTCTCTGCACAAGCAATAAAAGCAGGTCACAATATGTTTGTATGTCACGATTGCAACTTAGGGTAGGGTACCAAGATACATGTGCAATGTTCTTAGACTAATTTGCATATCCTAAGCGATGAGACCTTACTCACCCTTATTCAAGTCAAGACCTACTATTCCCATTCCAACCTAAATAACTTTTTTGTAGCCCAAGGCAAAATGATGATGATGATATTAGTCATAGAATGGCGGATAGTATTCCTGATTTATTCTGCTTGCCCCCCATAAATCTGGAAGTAGACTTTAGTTTAATCCTTCTTCTAAAGGAATTTTCCATTCCCCAAAAAATGATTATTTAGATTCTTTGTGTAACAGAAAAGTTTTCTTGAATACATTTTTAATCCTGTTATAGAAACGAGTAACTGGAGGAGATACTTTCTAACTTTCTTCTCCATCCCCCTTTTTCTTCTCTTGGACTAGAAAGCTCATCTTTGAGAAGATTATCGAGTTTTGAAGAAAAGGGAGTCATCAAATAAATCTGAGAGAGAAAGAAAGAAAGCATCAATGGAAGTAGTAGGAATTATGGCTGTTCCGCCGCATTTACAACAACCATAGAGCACTAAAAAAGATCTTAGGGGGATTTCTCCCTTTGAAGCTCAGCTACTCAATTTTTTGCTATGTACTTCATCCCCATTGGGTTTTCGCGACGATTTGCGTTCCTTTCTTTCCTACTTTGCTAAGCTTAGCGTGTATTGAAAAAGGAGTCGGAGAAATGCAAAATCGTTTTCTCGCATGTTTGGTTAGAGCTTAGAGTTCTAATGTTGCTACTCTAGTAGAGTTGGCTACTGACCAGTAGGTACCATTGCACTTTTTAGTAAATGGAACGGGAATAATTTGTTTCTGTCAATTTCTATTATGAGAGAAGTCTACTAGTAATGCAAGACTAGTTTCATCATCAAGTTGCACGAAAGAGCAGTAGTTCATACTAATGCAATGCTATTACATATATAAAACTGGGTTACCAGTCGTATTTGTAGGAAAAACAAGCTGCGCGCGGGTTTGAACAACACTCAGAAAAGTCTTATTTTACATTTTGGCGACCGAAGCGAGCTACGTTTATGAGACTCGCGAAAACTATACTACAGGGTGTCCCAACAAGTTTTAGATGAGAAGTTTTAGTGAAAATCTTTCAAATCTGCGCTTAATTATAATTTTGAAATTTTTTTGTCAAAAAAATTTGTCAAATTGAAGTGAGATCTGCACTGCTTAGGTAGAATGTAAACAAACTTTCGCGAGTTTTTTTCGCTTTTCGTAATATTTAGCAATTTTTTTTTTCAAATTCCTATCTAAAACTTGTTGGGACACCTGGTATAGTAATATAGGGGGTAGTCATTAGCTGATCAGTAGTGACGTCATCGACCTGATGGGGTCGACAATATCGAGGTCTTAGAGTACCTTCCTTCTTTTGAGACATTTTTTGAGATTTTTAAACACTGTGACTCTAGAACATTGTTTGAAAATTACTCAAAATGTCGCATTTGAATTTTTGAATTTTGGCATTTT